>JBAHVQ010000176.1:1590361-1615447 GCA_036872915.1 Nanipora kamurai
AGGGCCCAAGAGTTGGATGAAATTTGATTAGACCGGCTGAAATCCCTCAAATATCGTAGGTTGACCCAGAATTAGCTGTGTGCCTTGGCTTGAGTTGAGCCATCAGTATCTCGCAACAATGCAAATTAAACATTAGGGCCAAACTTCTTGCAATTCATCAACAAGTGAGAGTGACCATCTGCCATGAACGAGCTAGATAAACAACATTCAAGTTTTACTCACTTGATTTTCCGGACCAAATGTTAGATTGCAATTCTGTGAATTTGTTGTTTCGCAAGGGACGGGCTGTATAATTTGATCTCTTTATCGCTTTCCCCCTTTTTGAGAATATAATGATTGATTATTCGTCGATGTTGAGCTCTGTTTCCTGGGCTATGGGCCGCCGAACCTGACAAAATGTATTAGAGGTGACTGTGACAAAGTGTTACCCACGAAAGGCCGTAATATGTAAGTTATGTCTCGTGATTTAGATCAAGGATTACAAAATGACCGTGATATAGATTACATCGGGGGACTGCGTACTAATTATCTATCTTCGATGTTTGTTTCTGGTTCATCAGCCATGAATTCGTCAGGAAAGGGCTAGACAGATTTGTCATTTCCAGGAAATACGAATAACGCAGTACTATACGAAGACAGATAATTAGTACGCAGTCCCCTGATGTAATCTACATCAGACATTTCATAATCCGTGATCTATATCACGAGACATAACATATATATTACGACCTTTGACGGGTAAAACTTTATCACAGGACCTGTAATAATTTTGTCAGGTTCGGCGCCCCATACTGGACATTAAATCACACAAACACCATGTTGGAGTAATTATGGCTTTGTTAGCTGTATAAATCAAATTACAACATATATGAAAAATTAAGACAGAAACCTAATTACTCTTTTACACAGGAAAGGTGGATGAGTTGACACGCCTCACAACATATTGCAAGACCGTACAGACTGTATGCGGACAGATTCGGATGCAACTGACCTCGTGTAGGTTGGAATGTGTTAGATGGGGTGTTAGCCTTTACAATTCGTTGGCCCCCCACCCAATAAATCTGTGCGAATAGTTATCATGTCACAACACACACAGAGGTACATGTTTGAACACAACTTAGACAACATAAATTACTGTAGGGATCTCAACATCTACGACATCAACTTCAACGACGGCGTGCTTTAACTGTCATCATTTAAACAAGCCACGGTTAATTCGACACCGTATTTGATACCTGTCGCTTGTCTGATGACTTCTAAAACGTTAATTTGAATTTTCAGTTTGCAGTTTGATGCTATTAAAACCTTAGGAAAGTTTTGCTGATCAGACTGTGAAACGCCATGGACTCAGAAAAACTCTGAGCTCCAGACGGAACTCGAACCCGCAACCTTCTGAATGCTAGCCAGGCGCTCTGACCATTGAGCCACTAGAACTCAGATGGCAGAACAAGATTACTTTCGGTACTAATGGATTAGTGCAAATGGCTTTTGCTCTCACAGATATTCTTACTGATCCAACTCTTAATTTGTTTGGCAGATTAATTTTCCAGGTACGATCGTTTTGTATTATTTTACTCAGGCTAACGCCAGACGGTTTTACTCGTAAGGGGAGACATCTGCCGGGAAAGGGTTAAACTCTGGAGTATAATACCACGAATTTTTTAAATTGAACTGACATACGGTTTTAACTGTTTAATGTTAAGCACGAATGACAAGAACACTTTTCACAAAATCACGTTTTCTATGATCAAGAAAGTACTTATGTTTCCACGACAAGCGATTAATCTAATAGTTTCTGCTTAGGCAAAATTAAGTAAAGTCACTACCAAATTTTTTCCATATCAAGGAGATTGCAACTAAATTTATAAAGCATATAAGTAAGGTTAGCTACTGGACCCTTCTACAACATACGTGTAAAAGTGATGAACATAAACTTCTTTAGCAGAATCTGCCTTATGGAATTTATTACTATAAACACCGTCAGGTCTCAAAACTTCAGTGTTCCTACAGGATCGACTTCAGTTGATTGAATACTGTTATACTCTACAGCTCTAAAGCGAGCACACTTTTACTTCGCTTACAATCTTTTTTAACTCTTGCAGCGCATTTTTTGGAAGTAGCATTAAGCCAGAAACACGAATCATGTAAGCATGTTTACCCTGTGTTTGTTAATCATTGCTGTTGTATCGTAAAAAAATCCTTAAATTTTCAAAATTGTTCTGTATCTGTGGCGCCGTTTCCATAAAAGAATCCATTTTAAATCAATGGATACATTGCGTTGCATGCTGTTTCAATTAATACTGCGTGTGTATAACAGGAATTTAACTCAGTGCGATCTTCACTAAACTACAACAAGAATTGCTAAAGTTACCCCACTGAAGCTACCAATAAGCAAAGTTAACTAGTTAATTTAACTCAGTGCAATCTTCACTAAACTACAACAAGAATTGCTAAAGTTACCCCACTAAAGCTATCAATAAGCACAGTTCTAAGAGTTGCTACAATTACAAATGCGTATTTTTTTTCGTGTTTAGTCAATTCAATATATATTGATAACCGCGTCGTCTTCACTAACAATTCTCACGTATTCATTGTACATGACGTACTGATTTCCGTCAAATACCCTTGCAATCCTCGAAGTTTAAGGCACCCTTCCTCGATATCCCTTCCACCTTCCCATTCCTGTTTTTTTCCCCTTTCCAGTATTTCTCAACATTTTTGGTCTCGCTCCAGGCCTTCGTACTGGTTTTCTTCCTGTTCTTCCTCCTCGTCTCTTTACAGATCTTCCTCCTAGTCTCCCTCCTCGCCTCCCTCCTGTTCTCCCTTTCGGTCTCCGTCCTGGTCTTCCTTTCGGTCTTCCTCCTTGTCTCCCTTTCGGTCTCCGTCCTGGTCTCCCTTTCGGTCTCCGTCCTGGTCTCCCTTTCGGTCTCCGTCCTGGTCTCCCTTTCGGTCTCCGTCCTGGTCTCCCTACTGGTCTCCATTTCGGTCTCCGTCCAGGACTCCCTTTTGGTCTCCCTACTGGTCTCCCTTTTGGTTTTCCTCCTTGTCGTCCCCCCGGTCTCCCACCTGGTCGTCCTCCCGGTCTGCCTTGCCATATTCCTCCAGGTATTTCTTCCGGTCGCCATTCTGGTCTACGTCCCGGTCCCCTTACTGAGCTGACTTTCGGTCTCCATAACGGTTTCCGTCCCGGTTTCCAAGGCCGTCTCCTTAGTGGTCTACATACTTGTTTCCATTCTGTTCTACATACTTCTCTCCACACAAATCCTAGTCTTGGTCTCCATATTTTTCTCCATGCTGGTCTACATACTTTTATCCATTCTAATCTACATACTCGTATCCAGAGAGTTCTGCATACTAGCCTCCACTCTGGTATCCACACTAATCCCCATCGTGGCTTCCACACTTTTCTCCATATTACTCTCCATTGCAGTCTCCACACTAGTCTCCACCCTGGCCTCTTGATCGGTTTCCTACCCAGATTCCGTCCCTTGCAACTCCAAGGGTTCGACTTACAAGGCTCAAAACCGTCGTAAAAGTCAGAAAGTTGACAAGATGGCACGGCAAGCACTTTTTGACAATACAGCGCAAACAAGCTCACAGACAGTTTAGCATGTTCTAAGTTCTTAGAATTCTTCACGTCGATTAAACACGCCTCGTAGTAAAACAATGTTTGAGTTGGCAGCTTCCTACCACATGATTCATACAGCTTACCGCTGTAGAATTGCCTGTAACACTCATCTTCCGTACTATTCCTAGAATCGCTTGATCCGGAACTGATCTCGTAGTTTCCAATATTTGGGTACGGGGCACTGGATGGCCGCCATGATGGACCGTTCTCCGAAGGTGTCAGTAGGAACACCACCTCTAAATCCTCGGTCTTGTTGCCTCGATGGTAATACCCAGATGTCGTCCCCTGTTGATCGAGCGAGTACAAAGTACCATTGGTGGTTTCACCGTGTCCCTCATCAAACCCACAAAACAGGACCAATCCATCAACATACCCATAGTGCTTCGTACACATCGTTTTTAAGATGTCTTCATCTTTCCGTGCAAATTGCCACACACGAAGTTCGTCAATCTGACAGACCAGCGCAGCACTCGTCAAGTTGCCGTTTCCATCGTGTCCAAGCAAAAATCCTCTGTGGATGGTGAAATGCTGGTTTACCATGATGCCGTACTGTACAAATCTTCTCGTGTTTCTCGTTGAGTTAGACAACAAAACGACGAGTTTACCGTCGTTGCTTCTCCAGGACAAGGCAAGCTGAGTCCATTCGGAATCGTACAAAGTAAGTCCAGTGGTAATAGTATTTTGTCCCCAGGAGATTATTACCTGGTCCTGGTATATTACAGTCAGAACGCTGTGATCTTGGACAATACTAAGAAGGACTCGTCGACCTCGTAGCGGCTTACCATTGCCTAATCCCGATTCCTTCCCATGTATAGATAAACTCACCCAGATTTCGATGGTCACTTCGGAAAGCATCGGGTACGTGAAATCCCGAACCAACGTACAGTAACTGATATGAAGGCTCAGCATGTAACCACCTCCTGTTCTATACTCCATCGCGTGTGGTGTAAGAAGCGCAGCTTTTTGAGCTCTACTGACACGGATGTTTTCATCGATATACTCGTCATGAGTAGTTTGGTTGAACGTGTCCAGCAAGGCCCCAGCCTTAGTTTCATTGGTTTCGGTTAAATTCAGACTGTCATACACATCTCTTTCCCATTCTCCGTTCGATGACCCGCACAGCGCCCGACCACTTGTGCTCAGATTTTTCGGGATTTCAATACCAATCCCCAACGTTCCAAAGTAAGTTAGGATGATCACTTTGATGTTCTCGAAGTTGACAATTTCCAATCGTTGTCGGTCGAGCCAACGGTACCTAATTTCACCGATCGTTTTCCACGAAGTTATGTACTCGAGTGTTTCCATCGTCGATGGCGATGTCACGTTCGTTTCGATCCGCCCAGATTCAGTTGACCTCACGGATAGATTTGAAGATCTTGAGGAGAAACTGAACTCCCGGATATTTCTGCAAATCGCCGAATTCTCACAGGGAACTTGAAGTACTTGTATTGAGCTGGATGCGGATTTTACCACTTCGAAAGCACCGGTGATACCAAGATGATAACTGGCTCGACTGAAGCTGGTTAAGTGAGGATCTCCAAAGGCCACACAGATTGCAGTTTCATTGAGGAAGGTTGAATTGGAAAAGGAGTCTTCTATTGCTATCGAACAATCCTTACCTTTCCAACCGTAGGAGCATAAAGTACATGGGACTGGGGATGAGGTAACAGATGTATTCGAAGATGTTGTGTTTGTCAGAAGTCCGTTCCATCGAAGTTCGCACTCACAAGTACCGTCTTCTAGGTCACACGTTCCGTGATTTCCACACACATTCCACAATCCCCCTGGGCAAAGTTCAGCGCATGCTTGGCCCCAGTACCCATCCACGCACCTGCAAGTGGTGGAACCGTTGAGGACCTGAGGGGTGCCGAAGATACACGAGACGTTACACTTTGAACCGATCCAACCAGGGAAGTACTGGAGGGGGAAACGATTACATAATTCACGAGCAGGCCAAAACGTCAGATTGAGAGCATCTTCGCAGTAGTCTGCAAATGATATGACCGCCTCAATTGCAATTGAGATGTTATTTGTTAATGCCGTGTCCACGAGACAAACTTTGTAATAGAAGCCGGCGATGGCTGGTCCAAGAGGTTCACAGTTGTTGAAGAGTGGACCAGACAGAATGACAGAACGGCAAAACTGTTCGGCCAGAAATTGGAGAGTGGAGTTCTGGAATTTTGCAGCATTAACAGGAGCAATCACTGGGATTGGAAGATCGGAAAAGTCCCAAGATGGTTTATTAAAAATGGGAAGATATAAAAGTTTTCCTGACACGGAATCTACCGCAGTGCTTCCTTCTACATTGTCCAGTTTCCAGAGATGAAGTAATCCTGGCAGAGTTGAGACGGCGTTGATGCTCCAGTTATGCCTCACCAAGTCAGGAACAGACAACCTACTCCAAATTCGTATTTCATCGACTTCGCCTTTGAAATCGCTTTTCGGAGGTGCTGCTTTCCTGGTGCCGCTTGCATACCATTGTCCGATGTAAAGCCGACCTTCGTTAGCAAAAATCTGAGATGCAAACCGGTAGGTACGTAGATAGAATCTTCCCGAGAAATCGTGGTAATACAACTGGATAACTTTGGTGGACCTTATCCACACCAAGGTGACCTGTATCCAAACTCTCAACCTAAGCGTCAAGCCCGTCCTAAACTCCTTCGATCCGTAAACTACTCGAACTTCGTTCTCGCACGTCACACTTAAGAAAGTCTCGTTGCCGTATGAAAGTAAAGTTCCACCGTAGGTGTTGAGTTTAAAGAACAGGTCTATGGTGATTGTCTCGTAATTGCCAAGCAACAATGAGTCTGAGACAACGTGGCTGTTCTCAATCCGGAGATTAAACCACGCACCGGTAAGGAGCCTTATTTCGTGCAAAAACTCGGTCTGGTAGACGAATAAACTTTCCGGCTGGTTAACAGTTGCATTTTTGATGGAGTTCCTTAACGTCAGGATATCGGTAGAATTTTGATAAGATAGCCGCTGAGCACATGGACCAAGGATTCCTGTAGAATCTGCGCACATTGATGTTGGTACACGAAGCCGGATTGAAAGACTTTGTCCTACTGTCAGTACGAACAGCATTCCTTCGGGTCCAGTTATTTCATAGCGGTTGAGCGCGATTCTTGTCATACGAACAGTAGCACTCAAGTAAGTCACATGGTCAACTCGAATCGCCCTTTCGTTGATCCACATGAGTGGGTAATCGAGGTTGGTACTTGTGACACGCGCACGGATGGTAACTGTTAAATCGATGGACAGTCGGAAGGCAAACGCAGTAGTACAGAGAGGTCGGTAAGATGAACGATGCATGCACGGCGATTGACGAATTTGTACGTAGAACTTGGACGACGTCGAACGAATCAAGTAAAATTCACCGTAAGTATGTAGGTAGAAGGAAATTCCAAGAAAAGTCGTAAAGTAACCTTGACCTTTGATGGAGGCGATGGAAAAGATGTCAAGTGGAAGAGTTCTTACAGCGGCATACTGACACGCTTCACCGAACCAGTCCACGCTGCACCGTCCACAGACGACATCGCCCATCCAGTTGATCTCACATTGACATTTTCCGGTGCTGGGACTGCACACGCCATGTCCATGACAAGGATTACTATATCCCCCCGGACAAACTTTAGAACAATCACTTCCCCAATATCCATGGATACACTCACATCTGTTGGTATCCTTCGGATCTCTATAACCAAAGATACACGGTATATCACACTTAACACCGATCCAGGATGGAAACTTTGCGTCTCCGAAATTGTTACAAAGAGTTTGTGCCGGCCAGATGGTTAGTGACAATGACTTTTGACAGTAATCCGAGAACTCAATGACAACACTGAGAGTGGATGAAATTTGAGTGGTCTGTGCGATGGTCTGAACGCAAGTAAGATAGTAAAACTCCACCAGAGCCCCGAGTGGCTTGCAATGTTGGTTCAGCGGTCCACGATAGAAAAGACTTTGACACCAGGTTTCGGACTCATTCCGCAACGTTTCATTGGCAAAATAGATCTCAAAAGGTTTTTCGACGTTGCTCAGATTCAAAGCAATATCTGCATCTGATATGATCCACTTTGGTGGTGACCACACCTTGGATGGTAGGCGAATATGCTCGTTGTTGACCAGGTTGTGTACGGTCTGCCCTGAACCTTCATTGAACTTCCATAGCCCTGAACAAGATGGCGCAGTCGGATTAACGTTCATTTTCCAATTCTGTTGTACTGTAACCGGGTTGAATGCACGATGCCACACACGCAGTTCATCAATTACGCCAACAAAGGTGTAGCGTATACGTGCTTCCGTGTCCCCTGGCGAAGGTTCCCAGTAACCGAGTGCTAATATTCCCCCTGGTGGCAATGGGTTACTAGAGATCTTGAACTCTCGTCGCTGAATACTCCCGTGTTCATTAATAATGTATAGCTGCAGTAACTTGATGCTGTAATACCACGTGATGGACAAATGGTACCAGGAACCCAAGTGGATATATATGCTAGTGTCGAAAACTTGACCAAACTCCACTACAAGAGTGGTGTTTATTGTAATCGCAAAGGTGTGGTTGTAGGCGTAGGACAGCACTGTTCCACTGGCGAATGGTTTGAACAACAACTCGATGGTAATATCTGTGTCAACGCTTAAGGTCGCAAATAACGGCACTGATGTTGCGCCGCTTCCGTTAAAACTCAAAGCGTACCTCGCACCACTCTCTAACGATGTCTTGCGGTATAACACACTCACAGCCGTGAAAAGACTTTCTCCAGGGCCGACTTCCAGTTCTTTTGACAGACGGTTGTTCAACAGCCCTTGACTCACGTTACCCAAGTTAATACTTTTGTTCAGAGGTAGGTCGTTGCCAGAATGACCATCACAATTTCCCAGAATTCCAAGCACGCTACCGTTGCAGTATGGCTCGTTTACGTTCACAGAAAGAGACAGCGCTGTACTTACTAAACGAACTCCGATGGAAAATACACCGTCATGTTTTATTGTGTACCTTGATGGGGCATCGAGACTTACTGCGATGGAGGCATTACCTGTTCCAAACGTTGTGTCAGCGGTCAGAGTGGTTTTCAGTCCATTAATCCAAATCAAAGGCACTTCCAGCTCAATTATTGGAGCATGGAACACGACAACGGTGGTTGACAACTGGACAGCGATTGCAACGATACAAACGGATTGTGACTGACAAGGAGCGTGACGAACTTGTACGATGAAATATTCGCCGACATAGACACGAGTTCTAAGCCAGTAGAAATCTCCTACGGCAGCCAAACCAAAGGCCACTCCATCAAATGTTATGTAATGGGCACTTACGCCAGCTGCAGCAATTAGATTGACTCGAACGGATACGAGATTAACCATTGCCAAAGCGCAGTCCTTCCCTCTCCAATTTCTTGCACAGGTTCCACAGTTTGCCGAACCTTTCCAGTTGTCAAGACAGGAACAAACGCCGGTGGTAATGTCGCAAATTCCGTGGTCACTACATGGGTGCAGGCTGCCGCCCGGACAAATGTTCTGGCACTCGCTTCCCCAATACCCATGACGACATACACAAACAAGGGGAGTCGAATAGATTCTGTTAAAGCATTTTCTGTGACAGCGTGTTCCAATCCAAATCGGAAAGTTCTTTCCAGGGAAACGATTGCAGAGAAGCCGAGCTGGCCAGGTTGGTAAGGCGAGAATGGATTGACAGTAATCGGCGTATGCGATAACAACCTCTAACGAGGCGTAGACGTCACCACTTGTGACTGCCACGGTCGTACATGCTTTGAAGTAATACGATGAGGTACCAGGACCAAGAGGTTTACACTCGGAATGAAGAGGACCACTGAGAATCACTTCCGCGCAGAAGGTTTTGGCGACTTGTTCGAAGGCTTTGTTGGGTGCTACCTCAAAGCTCGAGGCACCCTTCAATGGTGGTTTTAAATTAAGTTCAGAGTAATCCCAGGTCGGGCTTCGCCATGGAGCTGTCTCCAAGCTAAATAATGACCCAGATACGTGCTCAATTGCTGATGTTCCTTCCCCTTCGTCAAACTTCCACAACCTCACCAAATGCTCGGTGTTAATCTCCACTCGTTTTAGCCACGATTGAAAAACCACCGCTGGATGATAAGCCATCGACCATATTCTTAGATCGTCAATATTACCAGTAAAATATCCCCGGAGTTGTTTACCAGAACTGTCCAGCGATGGCTGCCAGGCGCCGATGGCCAAGATTCCGCCAGGAGGAAATACGTCCACTCCGATGAACACATCCTGTCGAGTTAACTGTCCTCTGTAGTCGAAATGATAGACCTGTAAAGTTCCGGTCACTTTTCTGAATACTAAGGCAATTTGACTCCACTGGTTTAACTGCACGGCTATGTTTGTAGGGAATACTTTGTCTCCAAAATAGACTGTAAAATAACCTGGGTGGTTTGTCACAACGAAGGTCTTCTCCTTCGTGTAGCTCAGAACGACACCAAGTTGGCTTGTTTTAAGGAAAAACTCGATAGTTATTTCGTCACTTTCGAAAGGCTGGATGATGTCCGAAGAAACAATAGCAGTACTCGAAAAATGCAAGGCGTATCCAGCGTTTGCCAGTCGATATTCGTGATAATGGCGATAGTGGTAGACAAAAAGACTGTCACACGTGTAAACTTTAAGATTTTCCACCAGGCTGTTCACGATTTCGTCGGTGAAGTTGGTGCTGTCGTAAGCATGAGTTTTTGAAGTGGGATTAACTTCTGCACCATGGTTTCGTGTCGTGCAATTCCCAAGCGGCGAGACAGGAAGAAAGCTTTCTAAGAAATGCCTGTTACAGGAACCCACAATTCCGTAAGAATTTTCGCAGAGAGGACCAGACACTCTTGGCGTCAGGCTGAGATGTCGTCCATAAACTCGGATGGATAGATTAAGGGTCGAATACTCGAAAACGTAAACGGTTTCTGATTGTTTTCGAAACAGGATACCATGTGACGCTTTGGTAATGGCTAGGGAATCGATGTTAACGACGACGCCATCCAGCCAAATAACAGGATGGCCAGCGGTAACGTACGGAGCGTGTAGGACCAGGCTGTGACTGGATGTACGGAATGCTATTGAATTAACACACGAGAAGCGTCCACTACAAGGCACCAGACGTATTTGGATGAAGAAATAGACGTATACGGAATAGAACAGGTAGTATTCTCCAATAACGTTTAAGGTATAGCTACTACCATCTAACGCTGTAAAATGGGACAGGCCAAAAATGCCAGACAGATGAATACCACCACTAGCGACGGTTACCTTGGAAACGGCGACGGAACAGGCACCACCAAACCAACCAGACGAACATTCGGAGCAGTTTTCATTTCCTTGCCACGTTATGTCGCATACACAACGACCGGAGATTGGATCACACGTACCATGTTTATTACACGGGTTCTTTGCCCCACCAGGGCATGTCTCGTTGCATTCCTCTCCCCAGTAACCAGTGTTACACTTACAATGTTCAGTGTTGTTGCCATCTTTCTGTCCAAATATGCATCGGATGTCGCAGTTCTTTCCAATCCAGTATGGGAACACCTCGCCAGGGAAGTCATTACAAAGAGGTCGCGCCGGCCAATAACTAAGCCTCAGGGACTTCATACAATAATCCGAGAATAATAAGACGCTTTCGATAGCCCTGCTGTTGCGTTCAGATTCAACTATTGCTTGTACACACATATCGAAGTACACTTGAATGGTAAATACTCCCAAATCAGCACATGAGTCAGAAAGGTATCCTTTCCAAAATAAGTCGGCACAAGTTCTATTTGCTTGTCGTTTGATGGTCGCGTTTCGGGCACCTGGGCTGGTTACTGGCTTGTACGGGATAGGAAGGTCGGAGTAGAACCATGTTGGGGTGTTCCAGGGTTGATCCGGAAAGTAAAGGTGATTGTTTCCCACTAGATCTTTAACCAACTTTCCGCCACCTGCATTGAATTTCCACAATCCAGTAAGACCCGCGATTCCAGGACCTACGTTTGCTAACCAGTGCTGCTGCAAGAAAGCGTAATCGAAAGCGCGATTCCATATTCGAAATTCGTCAATCTCGCCTACAAACGTTGTCGTCGGGATGATAGTCAGACGACCGTCGGGTGATGGTTGCCAAGTACCAAGAGCGAGGATACCACCTTCGATGAAAGGGTTGCTGTCGACTTCGAAAGCCTTGCACAATAATGTTCCTTCGCCGAACGTAAGACAAACCGACATTTCAAGTCGCAAGCTCCAGAAAGTTACAGTAACCTGGTTCCACCTTTTCACGTCAACCCGAAGCCCAGTATCAAATGTGCGAGTCCCAATTATAACCCTTAGTGTTGAATATGTCGAGATATAAAACGATTGTTGAGCAGTATATGACAACACTGGTCCTCCACAAACTGAGGGGTTGCAGTTTACTTTAACCATCATTTCAAATGTCACTACGTTTCCGACAAACAAAGTCTTGATTGACTTAGAAAAGATGGCCGTTAAACGGAAGAATAGCGAGTATCCACCTCCGTAAACGACAACGGTCTCGTGATGTCGGACGGTGTCGACGACGATGTGACGACGGGATCTCAACCGTATTCCGAAGATTTTGACTACAGCTCTATCTATATCGGTCGCATTTATTAAATCGAGTAATGTAGGGAACGTAGATTCATTACCAAAGGAAGGTATGGTGGCGTTTGAGACACCAGAAATATTCTTGCAGGAACCTAACAAGCCTCCCAGTCTGCGACAAAATGATGCTGCGGGAGTTACTACCAGGGTAAGATGCTGTCCATAGATGGTAACTTGAACGCTTAGTTTATCGTCATATTTCACGATGTAACCATTTACACTCGATCTACTGATTATTACTCCTTGGAGAGATGTTATTCCAATATTATTTGTGTTGAAAGGCTTTCCATTGACCGTAATGACGGGATCTCCCCCTATGTTGTATGGAGCATGGACGCTGACGCTTATCGATGGCGTCGATAGTGCAACGGCGATTATACACAGTGAGCCACTCTGGCAAGGAACTTGCCGAACTTGGACTTCAACCTCTGAGCTGTTGAGGACGACAAACTCACCAAAGCTTTTTAAGCGAAAGACAGAACCGTCTAATCCCACGATAACGCCTCCAAACCCGACAACTGAAACCGCAATCCTTTTGATGACTACTTTAACAACGGCTACGGCACACTCATTTCCCATCCACCCATCAGTACAACTGCCGCAGCCGGCGTCTCCTCTCCACGTATCTTCACACAAACACACACCGGAGATGACATCACACAGCCCATGTCCGTTACAAGGATTCGATGCACCACCTGGACATTCCAAAGAACAAGTTTCCCCCCAGTACCCCGGATCACAAAGGCAGCTGTTGGAGTTTGAAGTGCCAAATATACAAAGAGTATCACATGAAGCTCCTGTCCAGTCGTCGAAGCGCTGGTCGGTGAATTCTCCACACAGCTGTTGCCCAGGGAGGGTGGAGAGATTCTTCTGCACTTGGCATTCCCCTGCGAAAGACACTGCCGATTCCTTACTTGCGTCTCTAGAACCTCTGGATGTGACATCTTCCAAGCACGATTGATAGAAAAAGTCCTTCCGCGCTTGCATGGTACCACACGAATCATTCAGTGGATTTGAGTTAAATATTTTATCACAAAGCGCTGCAGTCTTGTTATCTGAAGCACTTGCCTCTTTTGCCAAAGCACCAGCCTCCAAAGTGATATTCAAGTCGGATGGTACCCAAATTGGTGAACGCCATGGAGGCGACGGGAGGTAGAAATGAAGTGAGCCCACCAAATCTCTGGCGATTAACCCAGTCCCTTCGTTGAATTTCCATAATGCAGCAAGCCCGACAGCAGATCGCATAACACTTAATCCATTATAGTTGTTGATCAACGCAACATCGAACCGCTTATTCCAAATGACAAGTTCGTCGATGAAACCCGAGAAGCCTCGAATATCGGTGGTTATTCCGACTGTAGCTTGCCAAAGACCTAAAGCCAACTTCCCACCTGGTTCAAACACACCTAAGCCGACATTAACTACTGTGGTCTGAAGAAGGCCCGCAGCATTTCTGATGAAGAACTCCAAAATTCCAATGGTACGGTGGTATACAATTGAAATGTGATTCCACTTCTCAGGTTCTGTATACAAGTGTGTGTCATAAACAAATAAACCAACGTGGATCTTTAGAGTGCCATTAATCCTCAATGCGAAGCTGTTATTGAAAGCAAACGAGAGGATAGTCCCGCTAACGACGGTCTTTTTGGCTTTCAGATAAAACTGTATGGTTACGTAATGTCCCTTGAAGACATCCACAAAAGACGGAGTGATGACAGCTGTCCGGGAGAAGAACAAACACGTTCCAGCGGCCGTGATTATTGGTGATTCCTTTGCAATCTTAAGAATGTCCACGAACTTACTCTCGTTCCTGGGAATGATCCACATCTTCATAAAAACATCGATATCCTTCTGACTAATCTGCGACTTGTTATATCGCTCGAGCAACCCTCCCGACGCGCAGTTGGGGCCTGTGTTGTTCGATCCGCCACAGTTCCCGAACAGCCCACAAGAATCTTGGCACAAAGACTTATTCACTTTCATCAGGAAGTCGAAGTAGACAGCTCGATGGTAAAGCAGCATGTTGAATCCCTCAGGACCTGTAATTTCGAATTTGTTGTGCGATGTTTTCCTGAATATAACACCTACACCAATGGAAGTTGTTTGGGTGAAATCAATTAGCTTGCCATTAAGTGTGGTAACCACTCCAGCACCGATACCACTGTGTATCGCCAACACTGACCCACTTACTGTAACGATTGCACAACGAAGGCGGACACCCGTTCCATAAGCAACTTGGCGAAGTTGCACGCTTAGGCCGAGTCTTGCTGATACAAATGCGTTGAACTCAGCCAAGCCTCGATAAACCCAAGCACCTCCTCCTAACCCAACAAAGTGTCCATTTCCAGAAAGTGATACGAATGCTGTTGTCACACCAGTCGTAACGCCGCCGATGTTCAGCGAGCAATCTGCTCCGTAGTAACCAGCGCGGCAACGGCTGCACGAGAGACCCTGCCAGTTGTAAAGGCACAAACAGCGACCTGTTGTAGAAGAACACGCACCACTTCGATGGCAATAACGCAGGATTCCTCCAGGACAGACACTAGAGCAGCTTGGCCCAAAGAACCCAGGTAGGCACTGGCATCGATCAGTTTGTCCCATTCTGGTGCCAAAAATACAAGCTGATTTACAGTCAGGTCCAAACCATATCATTTGAAGTGACTTCACGAATGCCGGGTAGTTGCACATTGCTTGTGCGGGCCACGTACTTAAACCTAGGGAAACCTGGCAAAGGTCTGAGAAAGCCACAGCGACCCCTACTCCAGCAGTAGCTTCACCACTTGCAGCAATTATTCCAAGACAAGCACGGTAGTAGATGGTGTGAGTTGGTGAGATAAGCTGAGTTGTGGTACCAAGGTTCCTGCACGCATGTCCGAGCGGGGACTCTATGATATATTCGAAACACCACTTCACAGCTGCATTGTATAAAACGGGGCTTGTGAATTGGACGGCTGTAGAAACAGACAGAATTCTGACAGGTGCACCACTATATACCCAGTGAACGGCATGATGGACTATCTGGATGTACAAATTGACTCGGGATACAACGTCCGTTACTACGGTCCCTTCACCTTCGTCCAGTTTCCAAAGGATTACCAGGCCATATGCCAAAGGCTGAACATTGATCTTCCAAGAAATTTTAATTTCTGCTCCACTCAACCTCCTATTCCAAATACGGACTTGATCTATCTTCCCTCTAAAACCAGGTGATGCTGTTATGACCACGCCTTCACTTGGTATCCACTGGCCAAGAGCAAATTTGCTTTCTTCAACGAACATACCAATGGCCACATATAGTGACTGTCGAATTGTGTGTCCGAGGGAGTCAATATGGTTGAAGTATAACCGGCCAGAGGCGCGATGGTAAACTACAGAAATCTGATTCCACACACTGAGTTGCGTTTTTATTCCTGTAATTAGGAACAAGATGCGTTAAAGTTCATGTTTGGTGCATAACACATGACGTATGATATACATCATATACGATATAGGATATATTACGCGTGTTATATGATATTAGATGTAAGATATCAGGTATAAAATATGCAACATTTGATATAATAGATAATATTTAATAAATATAACTTGTATGAAATATAACATATATGAAATATTTGACTTCCAATATGACATAAAATATAGTGTGTACGAGAGAAGGTATATAACGTTACAACAAATTATACGGTATATAATACGTGGTATATTACATATCATGCATGCTTTACGATAGATCATATCGTATATGATGTAAGATAATGTATACAATATGTTATATGTGTATATAAGTATCCCCTACTCAAGTTCTTTTTTCTACGTTTTTATTTCGTAACACAACGCAACAACGTCTAAAATAATTGCCACAGTATTCATTGTATTTATAAGGGTTAGGACAGAGCAAATACCTGTGTGATTGATTATCCCGTTCATTCTTAGGCAAAACTCTCCCTCGATGAGAACAATTGAGAACGCCATTTCTTTGCTGTAGGTAAACAACGTTCCATTTTCTTGGAATGTCAGGTACACGACTTCAACCGTCACGTAATCACCAGTAAACACTTCAGGAAGAAAATCAGTGATTACACCAATTCCATCAAACTTTAGAGCGTACTGCGAACCAGTGATAATCGTTGAGAAGTCTTTGTAGCCAATCACGGCAGAGAATAGGCTCGCTCCAGGTAATACTCGAATGAGTTTTTCCACAGAGTTTCCGGCAGTTCCATTGTAGTCGTTTTCTCGGATTCCATCACAGCTTCCACCAAGTGCTACAGAGTTAACACAGATTTGTTTTGGAACTTGCGCCACAAACTGCAGTCGTTTTTGGATGAACCTTATTTTGACGATGACTCGATTGTCTTTGGATCGTAGTACAGATGTAGTAGACGAGGTACGTTCCAGCACGTATTTGGACCCAACGGCGACAACTTTCTGATTTATTTCTAATCTGGTCTTGTCCAGCCACAGTACAGGTTGACGCGTTCCAGGCACAGAAGCAAGGATGACCAACGTCAGCGAGCCATCAAACAGAAAAGCTAGTCCATCAATACATCGGGATTTTCCGTTATAGCACGGAACTTGGCGAAGATGCATACCAAAACTTGCACTTTGGATTACCTTAAATTCGCCAGCTGCGAGGAAAGAGAATCTTAGTCCGTCGAAGGTCTGATAATGGCCACCTGTAAAGCCAACGCAAGACGAATTTCCCGTCGTGGCGGCCACACTGCATTCGTTTCCGTGCCAACCAAGCGTACACTCTGTACAGTGTTCATTCCCCATCCAGTTATAATCGCATTCACACAATCCATTTTCTTCACTGCATTTACCATGGGCGTTACAAGGTGTGATAGCTCCGCCAGGGCATAAACTTGAGCAGTTGACTCCCCAATATCCTTTCCAACAAGCGCAGTTTTCACCGCTTGAGTCTAAATCACCAAAAAGACAAGATACGTTACAATAGCGGCCTTTCAAGGTGAAAACGACTTCTTTGGGTATCACATTACAAAGGCTCTCGAGCGGCCAGGTTGGAAGATTCAAGTAATACTGACAGTAATCAGCGTAGCCAATGACGGATAAGTAGGCCGATGTGATAGACCCGGAAGCTTTGACGTCCTCCAAACAGCTGGTATAGTAAAACTGCGAGTGCGCTAATCCTAACTTACTACGACAGTTTGCGTCGTTCAGTGAGTCGAGTATAAATCGACGGCAAACGTTCGTTGCTTCGGCTTTGAGGCTTTGGTTCTGCCATATTGCAATCCTCGATGATGCAAGAGGAGGACTAGTACGAGCGTAGGAGAATTTCCAAAGCGGACGAGCTGTTGGTTCGACTGGGAAATAGAAGTGGTGGCCAGCTATCGTGTCATGCGCAACAACTCCTTCTCCTTCATCAAATAACCACAAGCTTACCAAACCGTTAGCGTTGTACTTAATGATGCGATCTCGACTCTGTTTGACGGCAGAAGCTTCGATGAAGATGTTCCAGATTCGTAGTTCATCAATATAACCGTTAAAAGGCTCCCGGTTTACATTCGTGACACCTCCTTCGGTAGTTTGCCAGTGAGCTAACGATAAAGTTCCTCCAGACGTAAACAACACATACGGGACTAATAAAGTTCTTTGGCGCATCGAACCACTGGAATCTATACAATAAAATTGCAACATGTTGGTGTGCCTGCTGAACGCCATTGTCAACCAGTACCATTCGCCAATCTGCAACCTCAGACCAGTGTCATAGATAACGCTCGAATACTGTATTTTAACTGTATTGTCGTTAATAATACCAAACGTTCTGATCGACGAGTAAGACAGAATGGTTCCACCAAAATTCTCAACCTTAACAAAAAATTCCATTGTGATGTCCACGCTAGTAGTGAATGACCCCCGAATGACACGTGTGTCCACAGCTGTTCCGTGGAATTGAAGACAATCTCCGGATGACGAAATCTCGCGTTTCTCATTGGCACTGTATATAAACATGGAATCCCCTGGAAGTACGATCCATTTGCTTGTGAACTTCTCGATGACATTTTTCTGCTTTCGAACATCGACTGATCCTGTTCTATTGGTAGTTCCGAAGTCATTCGCCGTGTTATTATCGCAGGAAGAGCATAACCCCGACGCATTCCAGCACGTCTCTGAATTACTACGCAAGCTGAAACTTAAGTATTTCTCTTGAATTCTTGCTTGTAGTATTGTTTTCCCTCGTGTCGATATTCGAAATTGGTTTGGTTGATCTTGTTTCACCAAATACTCGTTTTCTATCTTGTGCTGCTGCGTGTAGTCTGTTCTTTGTTCGTTGATGTAAAGCAACGGCCGGTCGTGACGTCTGTAAGGCGCTCTCAGCGTTACATTAACGGAACCAAGACGTAATGAAATAGCCGCGTCACAGTTTGTTGAGTTCATGCAAGGAACAAGACGGACCTGGGCTGCAAAGTCGTCCTTGTTGACGAGGTAGAATTCTCCAGGTGTTCGCAGGTTGTAGCTGCTTCCATCAAACGTAGTGAAGTGTCCTCCTCCATAACCTTGGCAAACAGGAATGGTATCACTTGTTCTTGCACTGCTGTTCACCACAGCCACCGAGCAGTCGTCCCCAGTCCATCCAGAAGAACAAGTCAGGCAATCGTCGCTGCCTCTGGCGTTAGGTGGGCAATTGCATATTCCTGAATCTGGATGACATTCGGCCAAGTTACCGCAAGGCGAAGTATAGCCACCGGGACACTGGTGCAAACATTCTTTGCCAAAAAATCCGCGCCTGCATTCACATTTCTCGTCATCAATAGTTCCAAACGCACACTCTTCGTCGCACGGCAATCTCACCCAAGCTGGAAGTTTGCTGTAAGTTATCTGAGTACAGTACGTTTCCCCAGGCCATTCATTCCGTCCAAGGTGTACGCGACAGTAATCCAGGAAAGCGAAAACACTCCAGACACGTTCCTCGCTCTGACCACCCGCCAAATTGAGTTCGTAACACCCCATGGCGTAGAACTTTTTAATTGACATATGTAACGAATTGCAAAGTTTTCCGTAAGTTTCACCAATAAGCAGTCCATTACACAAACTCTCAGCTGATTTCCGCTCCGTGATGGTCACGGAGGTTTGCAGACTGGTTGACAGCACGACAGGGGCGGATGAATAGACCCATTTTGGCCCTTGTGCGTGAATGGGGAAATGGAAACGAACTGCAGAAGAACAATCCATCGCTACGTTACCTTGACCTTCGTTAAACCTCCACAGGTTTGCCAAATTCCGAGAGTTGCAGTCAATATTCATAGTTCTATGACGGACGATGTTTGAAACTGACAAGCGAGTATTCCATACACGTAGTTCATCAATCTCACCGACGAATGCATCTGGTATTGTTTTGCCCACAGCAACTGGTGACGGATACCAATATCCGAGGGTCAAAATGCCACCTGGTTGAAAAATGTCTCGATCGGTATTGAGTGGAAAGTTTCTAACGTGGATTTTCTCTGAGTTCTCGATGAGTAGAAATTGAAGTATCTTGTCTGACTTTGTCCACACCAAGGAAATGTGGTTCCATTGGTTTGTCTGGAGAGTAATCAACGTGTCAATCTCGATAGAACCATAGTAGACCTTGACAGTTTCTTTGATGACGATGGCGAGTGTAGATGTCGTGGCATAGGAAAGGATAGTACCACCCAAACCACTAGATTTGACCATTACCTCTAAGGTAACATCACCAGCCGCCAGACTAAAAATGGGCTCTGTTGTGAGGCCGGTTTCTCTGAAATGGAGGCAATACCCAGCGCCTGTCTTTTGACGAGGCTCGTTTATCGGTCCGTGGTTGTAGACAAACACCGATGCGACGTCGCTTTGTACTTTCCAAGAAGCGATGAACTTTGTGTTGATGAAATTCTGAGAAACCGCTTCCAGAGGAACGACCAAGCCGTCGCGAGTGACCAAGTCATTCGTGGGATTGTGATCACAGCTGCCCCACAATCCTTTGCTGTTTGAGCACCAAGTCGAGCTCGTCGCGGACATTGTGATATCCAAATAGCGTCCGAATACTCTAACGTAAAGGACCAGGTCAGAAGAGGAGAATTTAAATCGAATCCAAGAAGATCTTTCGAAGATAAATATTTTGCCGTTAGACTCTACCGATGTTTTAAGAGCGAAGGTTTGTTCTCTGTTGATCCAGGTAACCGAATCGGCGCCATCTTGGTATGGTGCACGAATTGTGATAACCGAAGCAGTCGTCACCATAGCTACGGCGTTAATGCAACGAAGTGCTTGGTAGCAAGGGACAATGGTCACCTGAAGCTCAAGGTATTTCGATGTGAACAGGATATGTTCTCCATCTCCTTTGTGTCGATACCCTAAACCATCAAAAGTAACGATATTTCCGAAACCAGTGCAGGACGCAGTAAAGTTGGAAGTACTGGTTACGATAACTGCGCAGTCAGATCCCGTCCATCCCGGGGTGCACGACGAGCAATTTGCATTCCCGCGCCATCTTGGTTCACAAACACAAGTGCCGGTTGTTTTGTTGCAACTTCCATGAGAACTGCATGGAGATGAGGCTCCACCCGGGCATTCTTTATCACAACTGGTATCCCAGTAGCCGTCACGACATAAGCACTCCTTGAACTCCTAATCACATTGAAAAGAATGGATATTAGGTCCGCGAAAGTCTCGAAAACTGCTCTAAAACGGTTCATGGTTGGATACGGGTTCCTTAGCTTCGTATTGGGTGGTCTTTGACACGTGAAAACAAAGTAAACATCGAAACAATGCTAGTGACGGTAATCAAGAACAAGGTATTGACGGTATGGTCCTGAAAATGTGCATACTGTGTCTAGTGGACTGGTAATGAAACAAGTGAAATGGCGTAAGTAATTTACATTCACGATTTAACTATATAGATAAGTTCTATAACGATTACTGTAATGCTGTAAAACTGTGCAGGGCATTCAGCGAGCGGTCACGCTGTACAAATTATCAAATTTTAGTGCATAGCAACAGGTTAGTTTTTCTGCAAATTTACAATTATCTACGGTATTCGTACTTTGAAAGCAAAAAGTTTGCTTGATATACAAATACCGCATAAAAATTTGCAACTGTGCATGTTACGAGCTGTTGCTTTGCACTAAAATTTGCGAATGACCAGTTGCTACGCTTAGTTTCGCCATTACATTCGGCTGGGCCATCTAGTCCTTATTAGTTCGTAGATCTCCTCACCAAGAACGCACCCCTACTATCTAGCTAGCTGGGTGTATATTAAAAAAAAAAACAAAAAAACAAAGAAGACAAACACTTGCTGACATTTTGAAAAAATATAAAACAAAACATAATCCGAACAGCAGCATCTTGTATTGGTCTGATGATGGTTTTGGAATAAAATTGAAATATCATTGATTCGCCTGTTTGTCTTGTTCTTAACTCAAATCTTGGGTTTGTGTGTATATAGCCAAAGAAGCTTCTATAAACCACATGAACGAGAATCAAATTTCAAGTAATCAATTTTGTCCAATAAAAACAATACGTTTGCATTTACTTCACCTTTGGTGACGAAATTGCTATCCCGGAGCAGGATCGATAATTGCCACGTGAAGGATCATACTTCACAGCTAGTCGTTCGTTGGCTGGACTGTACTGCAAGACCCAAGTGATCGGTAATGTTGCCTTCAGCCTTGATGCAACAAAAAAGGTTATTTAGCGAATAGTAGACATCCATTCCAGTCAATGGACATCAGTGTACGCAAATACGGAAGTCGACAAGAGATAACATCTGTCTGATTCAGGTTAACTGATTTGAAAAACTGATTTGTCTTAGTGAATCGTGAGAGAATCGCTTTCCCTAGGTATGTCTATTTTTTATTGAATAAGGCGAAAAAAACTTGTCCTACCTTATCAAATGGTAATTCAAAAGAAGTTCTTTCAAGGACTGTGGAAAACTCTACCTTGGAAATCGCTTTGACAGCACTTAACCGAATTGACTATGCCAAGAAATGAAACACGGAAATTTACCTCGGCTAAGGGAAAGTTGTTATAAAGGAGCTAACCAACCTAACTTAAGGCAGAAAAAACAAGAGCTTCATCTCAAGACGATAAAATTTAACAATACAAACGTACGGTTGTAATGCGCGTTGTCACTAGAAACAAATTTTCGTAAGCTCATGTTAGAAATCACAAAAATGAGCGGCAAAACTGTGTAGATATGATAATTCAAGGATTCGTGTGAAACGCTCGTGAAACTGATGAACAGGAAATGGACGAAGAGCGTGGAGCAAATCCAACAGTTCATCCAAAGGACAAATTCTAACGTCATCCTTTTCTGGCGCTGGAATTGTGGTTTCCCTCTTATGTCTCGCCGTGTATTTTATTGCATCAGAATTCCACCATGTTTTTTCTCAAGTAAATGTCGCGTAGATCTCTTATCACTTAAAAACTAACGCATACGCATTCCCTTATCAAACATGGGGGGGTGTGTGGTTTAAACGATAACACAATTTTTATCGTTAAAGGTGCTTTCTATTCGAGATACATTTCCACTGTTTCTTCATCTCCGTGTGGATAATTAGATTTTTTTTTATAATCAACAAAATTGTTGATCTGCTAAAACACGTTCTTAAATTTTAAATAGGGTTTCGTGCAAATGAGAATATCAAAAACAGATCAAGGAATATTAGATAGGGGAATTCAACTTACGTTACTGAAAACACTCGTTGATGTTTTCCAGGAATAAACTTGCTAGGTTGTCCGAGATTGCCACTTGCGAGTGATGGGTATTTGCTATCCGTGGTACTAGAAGCCAGCTGCAAAAATCCCAGTTCTCCGCCTGGTTCTATTAATGGCGATGGTCGGCTGAAGAAGTTCAAAGGGCCTGGATCCAAGTAGACATTATGTGCGTTCTTGTTGTCGTAGCCAAACCAGACGACGACCGTTTCTTGAGAGTAATTCGTGACACAATCTAGTGTTGGCACTAAAGCAAGTTGACCAGAATTTCCGTCCCTGGGATCATCGTATCGCGCATGCTTGGTATAACACACGATCTCGCATTTCTCTCCCACATGCGTTTCGTCACATGTGGTACAGTCAGGTTGGCCCCAACCTTCCTGACAAGTTCCGCAAACACTTCCTTTCCAAAAGCCCGAAGAGGAATCGTTGTGGCACACGCAGATGTCCTGTCTACTGCCGGATGCATTTCCATGCAAACATGTTACATTGCAACCTATTGGCCATCCAATGAACCCTTCAATGCAGGATTCGCAGTTTGGTCCGGAATATCGGATAGCGCACTGTTCGCAAGCTTGTCCAACAAAGTTGTGCCGACATGAGCAACGAGGAGCAACATCTCCATTACCAAGGACACACGTTCCGCGGTTATTACATTGCGGGCTGCCGGGACAAACAAGTTTACTGCAGTCTGAGCCGTCGAAACCCTGGTTGCAAAGACATTCGGGCAACGAGAATTCAGAAGCCTTTATACAAACGCCGTGTGCTGAGCAGTCGGGATTTCCAGGACAGTCGGTAAGTTCACAATAGTCCCCTCTCCATCCTTGCTGGCACGAACAACTGTTGTTAACACAACTTCCTTGCGTGGAACACTCGATGTCACAGGCGCTACCTGTGTAGCACAATTCACATTTACATACAGCGCTGTTTGGAGGGTACTCGTGTCCGTGAATACAAGGTAACTCACACGCGCTACCCATGGTATTTCCAGTACAGTTTACACAACGAGGTGGATCCACACTTCCATCGCAAGTTCCTTTCCCGTTACAGTCAGGAACACCAGGACAATCTGGAGCTTCACATCCTTTCCCCTTCCATCCCTTGTCACAGTGACACTCTTGATTCAAACTTAAACACCGACCGTGTCCGCTACAATCTTCTCCTTTGCCAGGACACCCTATCCTTTCACACGTACTTCCCCGCCATCCCTCGTCACATTGGCATGTACCATTGTCACAAGTTCCACGCGCACTACATCGTAGGCTGCAGTCCACTCCGCTGTAGCAGGAATCACACCGACATGACTCTTCCCCGGAAGTGCTTACGACGCTGCCATTGATACATCGTCTTTCACAGCCTTCGCCAAAGAAAGTCGCATCGCAGGAAACGCAAACCGGGGGGTCATATTTTTGACCATCACAAACGCCGTGGCCACTGCAGTTACCACCACCGGGACAGTTGGGAATTTCACAGCCTCTTCCTTTCCACCCTGGTTCACAAATACATTGATTCAACGATGGAATGCAGGTTCCGTGACCACTGCAGTCACTCACCCATCCAGGACAACGGAATACATCGCATGTTTCCCCTCTCCATCCTTCAAAGCCACAGTCACAGGTATTATTTTGACATACACCGTTCCCGGAGCACTCGATGTCACAGCTTAATCCACTGAAGCAGTTCTTACACTGGCACAAATCGTTTCCATCCTGGGTCTTCACTACTGTTCCATTCGCACATCTTGTTTGGCAAGCTTCTTCCATCCAGTTTTCATCACATACACAATTTGGAACTTCTGATCGATCGTCGCATTTACCATGTCCACTACATTGCGGGGTTCCCGGGCAAACGGGAATTTCACAGCCCACGCCAGTCCAGCCAGTGTTGCACTCGCACGTGCGTACTGCGCTAAAGCAAGTTCCGTGACCTGAACAATCTATGTTGTTTTTTCCAGGACATCCTTGAAAACAACGGGAAAATTTGTACTGACTGGCCCTATGATCTCGATCATAATGTTAGTGCTACCATCGTTATCGAAGAAACTAGTATGTTTCGAAATATCAAGAGCCGAAGTAACATCGCTTTCGCGACCAGCTCCCAACTTGACCTGTAGCTCAGTTGGTAGAGCGTCGGACTAGTAAACCGAAGGTCGCGGGTTC
>JBAHVQ010000176.1:1615547-1657009 GCA_036872915.1 Nanipora kamurai
AACCGAAGGTCGCGGGTTCGAATCCCTGCCGGGCCAAGTAGAGTTTTCTCTACTTGTCCGGTATGGTTCGTCACTCGTAGTAATAACTAACATCATTATTCTCGACCCGAGTTCATTCTTCTACTCAAGCCATCATTAACTTTACTAGCCATTACGTTACTCATTAACCCTCTAACCGCCGATAAATGCTTAAAAACGAACGAGAAATTCTGGCTGAACTTCAGGTCACAGTTCGTCGTGTGGCAAAGAATCATGGCAGGTAACGAGTACCAAAATGCAAACATTTTGGTCCAAACTTTTGCGTAGGTATTGAAATTTGTTATTTCAAGTCAAAAATCCGACGGAAAGTCGGTGAAAATGCATATGCTGAAAAGAGACACAAGTATTCAGTATCCAGGACATTGATCGTTAAATGGTTAAACTAATTATTCTTATCACTATGCTCGCCTTCATTGCCCTTTCCTTTATTCCTATTTCAATCTCTATCCTAATTCTTATCTCTATCCTTATCGTTGCACTTATCCCTATCCTGTTCTAATCCTCGTGCCCATCCTAATCCTTCTTCCTACCCTTAGTTCTCTCGAAATAGTCATTTTGTTAACTTTGATAACTTGATAACCTTGAAATTTTCCTTGATAACTTTTCCTACGAAAGCCCCCTCTCAGTGGCTCCTAACAGGGAAACTTGGCTAGCACCGAAGGATTCTCTTGTGGAAAAATCCGGGTCTGCTTCGGTTCGCCTGTTGCTCTGTTGATTTACCAAGCCCTCTAGATTTACTACATGGCTTTTGGTTCAAAAGACTAGCCAACCTGCTACAACGTAATGTAAGCTCATTAAATAACAAGAGCAACATAAGATATCTATCATTTTGATGCTTACCTGGTACGTCACACAGATCACCTCGCCAACCTTCAAATCCGCACACACACTTTTCATCGACACACGAAGCATTTTTGCGCCCAGAGCAAAGCTGATCACAATGGATTCCAGTGTAACAGGAGTCGCAGGCACACACTTCGGGATTTGTGGTATCTTGAGAGCCGTTCTGGCAACGTGTTTCGCAGGCCTTCCCAATCCATCCTTCTCGACAATCGACGCACTTTGGGCCAGTGTTATCGTCGACGATACACTTTCCACGACCGTTGCAGTCTGGGTCTCCAGGACAATCAGTACTTTCACATCCTCGTCCTAGTAAAAATAGGCAATCACTTTAAATTTAAAGCTCGTATTATCTTGTCACTAACAAAAGAAAGCGGTTCACCAGAAGCTGTAAATGTGATACACAAAATCCTCCTCATTTACAAACACTTTCCATCCCATTGTACACTTGCAATTATAGAAATGTCTAATTTGACAGTGGTTGTTGATTAGACTGTTTTACAATTCCAGCGGGTCCTTGACTGTTTTTAACATTTGTCATCCTATTATCTATTAACTTTAATCTCCGGCCTTTTCTTTTCATGAAATTTTTAGACAGACACATGTTGCTTCATGTGCATAGCGTAAGATTTTTGGTGCTTTACATTTAGTTCATCAAATATGTAACTGCAGATACGTATCACCCACAGTAATCGTAAATTACTGCGCACATAGTGGTTTAGGAGAGGGGAGGCATGGGGCATTGAGGTGCTTTCTTAAAGGCAGGGTCTTGAACTCTCTCCCTTTCTTAGACAATTGTTGCATTATTTAAAGAACATTGTGACCAAAGCTGTGCGTAAAATGTAGTGTATTATATTTGTTAGATTTGTAGCCATTCTTTGTCACAAATATCTCCTCCGTTTCGTAGTGAAATCTATGTCAGCTGTCTCATTAATTTTCCACATTTGCTTTCCAGGTGATCTGACCAGTAGCAGAAGGCCTAGGACTAGCAGCACAATTGAAATCCAGTTTCAAATTTTCAGTCAGTTGTGACGTTCTGTGTCTTCAGTGAAACTGTTTGAAACCTGGTGTCAGTATTCAATAAAGGGAAAAGTATTTCCACTATGAATTTAAGAAGAGAATCTGATACAGTTCATGAGATATTAACTAATTTAAAGTTGGAAATGGATTTCTATTTGACAACTAGTTCCAGTCCACTATCGTGTTTCCAGATCACCGGGTTAGGTTACATCATTTGGGAAATGTGGTTGTGAACCTTGTTTTTCTATTCCTCAGGACGTTCCCCTTCTTGCGATTTTAAAGGGCGCATGAAGTGTAAAAATCAGTCTGAAAGAAACCCTCTCACATAATACAACTTTCGAAATTATGAAAATTGGCCTTTACAATTCTCATTTATCTCACTTCGTTCTTGAGATATTGAGGTTTGTTTGATACGTAAATAATATATATCTTTCTACGTCACACTGCATAACGACTTACCGGAAAATTACCTATATCCTTGAAGTTACCCATGGAAATCACTTGAGACTGTTCATGAGCCTGTATGTATCACCCCGGATTCAACAATTAAAGTTTCAAGGGACTTAATGGAATAATGTTAAAGATGTACGTGATTTCGCTGCAAGTAATTATGCACTGTGACGTTGAAAGTTGTTCCATTTACATATCAAACAAACCTCAATATTTTGAATTTAGAGTTGCAGTTTGATACTTTTAAAGTCTTTTGCTGATCAAACTGTGGAACGCCATGGACTCTAACCACGCTCGGTGGTTAGAACGTCTGGCTGCCATTCAGAAGCTTGCGGGTTCGAGTCCCGTCTGGAACTCGTTTTTTTCTGAGTGCATGGCGTTCCACAGGTTGATCAGCAAAAAATTCCTAAGACTTAAACCTCAATATCTCAAGAACGAAGTTACAGGTAAGGGAGAGCTGTAAAGTTCCAATCTCCATAATTTCGAATGTTCTATCATGTGAGGGTTTCTTCTAAATTGAATTTTACACTTCATGTGCTCTTTAATTCCATACCACTAAGGGTGCATATCTAACAAATGTAGATCAGTAACAGACACCAGCTCTATTTCAAGCTAAACCGATAAAAAACAACAGTATGGGTTACCTGTAATAAATTCAGTTAATAAGCAAATTCATTTTACTAACCTGTCCAACCGGAATCACAAATACACGTTTGCGTGTCCGCGAGACACGTGCCGTGACTGGAGCAATCTTTTTCCATCCCAGGGCATCCCCTCTTCTCGCAAAATTCTCCTCTCCACCCCTCGAATCCACAGTCGCATTTTCCGTTCGTACATTCACGGCTCCTGTTGGAACACAGTGTACCGCAGTCGGCGCCATTGTAGCAAGGTTCACATTTGCAGATAAAATCAGAGTTCGCTGTGCCGTGGATACAAGGTAGCTCACAGGATTCGCCCATCCAACCTTTAGAGCAGTTGCATGTACCTTGTCCATTGATTACGTTTTCTAATAATAAAGAAAATAAAAATCATCAAGCCATTCGATCTAAAATATCGTTTGAAGTAGGCCCTGCTTGATCGAGCTTTCAGTTTTAGGGCGTTTAATACATTCCTTTTTTGGGCGGTTTTGGAGGTTGAATCAGGATGAATAAATGAAAAGTTAGGTTTTTCAGGCTGGTAGAGATGTTAGCCTCCACACTTGTAACGAAAGCTCTGCCAAACAAGGGCAAAACCAGATTGACATGAGCGATCCTTTATTACGAGCGAGGGCTTTTACTCGAAACATCAGAACCTTTCGTTTTTTGTCAGATTTTTTTTATTTTTGAGAAGCTTAACTCTTTTCTGCGCTGATAGATCCTCTGTTTCTTCGCCATGACTAATGCTTGCTAGACAATTTCAATGGACAAAGAGAGACGCTAGAACAGGAAAGAAGCGGTAAACCTTTTCTTTCCAAGTCGTTTAAATCTACCTACGTCACATTTCAATTTTCTGTGAATTTATCACACTCAATTTTTTGTACAGTTCTTAGCCACTTGTTTATGAGACACTTTGACATTTAACTGCGAGGGTATCTTAGTACTTCATTCTGGCTTCGAGAGCCCATTTTAGCCATCTTAAGAAAGAGCTCCTGCTCTGGAAGAGTTACGACGGTTAACCAGGTAGATAACCAGTGCAAACTAGGCATGTAGGACATTTTTTCCTTCATTTAAAGGGAATGCCTAATTGAATGCACAGACCTAGGTTAGTAAACCAAGTCATCTGCTCAATTGACCACTCTAGAAACTCCGGTAAGACTGGGCTCTATGTAACCAGCACGTGCTATGATTGGTCGCTGTAAACTTTTACCCAATCACACCTCGTCCAGGTATCCACAGCCCAGTCTTTCCGCGGTTTCTGTAGTGTTCAATATAGACAAAACACAAACTTCCATAGCGGAAATTACTGAACAAATAACCCGATTTGTGGTGGCAACTAAGCCTTTCTTGCTTAGCTATTTAATACTTGGATCACATTTCCACATTTAAATCGTGGCGTCAAGCAATTTAAGTATTCTGAAGTCAGAAGTTTCGCACTCAGCCAGTTCCGTAACTTGTCAATTCTCTTCTGGCCAGACTGTACTTTTTTACTTTACCGAGGGTAACGCATGGTGCTTTTAGCACCAAATCAAGACATCTGCACAAGAAAGAACCGAGACCATATCATCTTGCTTGCTAGACAGTTTTACTGGTCAAAGACAGACGTCGGGACAGGAAACAGCTCATACTATCTGGCTTAAACACCTAATGTTTTGCAAAATTTATGATATTGTCGTGATACTGCAGTGTTTTTCCGTCAGAATTTCACGATAGAAAATTTACAGAATCTTCTGCAGTAACCTCTCAACTTACAACAGCGCTACTTAGGTTTAGACATTTGGTAGCCATGACCCAGACGAACGCGTGATTATCAAATGAATATTAATCCCCAGCATGAAATTAATATAAAGTTAATTTTAAAATAATATGTAATGTCCTGACGTTACGTCGGGTCTCGTAAAATCACAGAATTCAATGCTTTAGAATTAATATTCACGTTAAGATTATAGTGTCGCTAATAATGTCGTTTACCTGGAGGTGGCACACAATTACCACGATCGTTACAGTCCGGAGTGCCTGGACAGTCAGCCAAGCCGCACCATAGGCCGGACCATCCGGGATCACACGTACACTCTCTCGTTGCCAGATTACATGCACCGCGACCATTACAATCTTTAGGCCATCCGGGACATCCAGGAATTTCGCAGTATTCTCCTTTATATCCAAGACGTTGATCACAAACACAATGGCCACGCTCACAACGGCCGTGTCCGGAACACAATTGATCACATCCAACTCCGGAGTAACATGGTTCACATACACAACCTGTGGAATTCCCATAATTGACACCATGAACACAGGGCACGTTGCATGCCTCCCCAGCCCAGTCCCTCTCGCAGTTGCATCGTCTTGGAGCAAAGGATGCATCACAACTTCCGTGACCCGAACAAGGTGGAGTTCCCACGCAGTTCGCTGTTCCACAATCGTCACCAATCCACAACGGATCACACTCGCATTTTCTGGTATTTGTGTTACAAAGCCCATGACCATTACAGTTCCCATCGATTCCAGGACATCCATCGAGTTCACAATTTTCGCCTTGCCATCCTACGACGCTGTTCGAGTTACACAAGCATTTGCCATTTATGCATTTTCCCCGCCCAGAACATTCCAACTGACAGCCACTACCCAGGTAACAAGGATCACAAACGCAAACTCCGCTTTCTGGGTGACCGTGGACACAAGGGTCATTACACGCGGGACCCATCCAGCCCTGAACGCAGTCAGTACATTCGGGTGTTTGGCGATTGGTGGTGTTGCAATATCCCCGACCAAAACAGTTTGGCGTACCAGGACAATCTGGTTCATGACATCCCTTGCCAGTCCATCCTACCAGGAAAAGGAACCACAGATATCAGTAATGGAAACTGATTTTTTGTTAGAAATGAAAACAAATGGGCTAAAAGTCAAATATTTTCATCAAAGGACATAGCTGGTTGGGTAAAGCTAATTTTCTGTATGGTCTTTGGTGCCCTTTAATTCGAGAGAAATAAGTGAAATGCTCACTATAAAAAGCACACAAATATGTTCGCGACAACCGTAAGCCTTGTCAAACACAAGACGAAGCTTATTCTGAGACAAAACTTCGTGCTGTTCTTATGCATTTGGTCAGCCGAGTCAAACACTATCTCGGAACAAGATTTATTAACGGTTAAGAGTTAGCCTGAAACAAGGTATGTATGAATATTAATATAAATATTCATATATGGAAATGATATACAAGATATGTCAAAGCGGAGGTACATCTAAAAGCATCTTTTCTTGGAAGTGAAAATGCTCGTAAAAATACGTTCGAATGTTCCTAGCTTCGTATCCAAGACGTAAACATTTGTTGCGCTAGCGCATATTAGGAACGTTACATGGCGGGGAAAAGATTTAGTTTTGCCTGGTACGAATTAACTGTTCCCGTCTAATGAAAGCCGTGCGTTCAAAAAACAAAGTAGGGACTTTTCTCACCTGGATCACATATGCACGTTCTGTCGGCGCTATTACAAGCACCATGTCCGCTGCAATCCTTTCCTATCCCTGGACATCCAGGTACTTCACATGATGATCCTCTCCAGCCGTCTAGTTCGTCACAAACACACGACCCATTCGCACATTTACCATGTCCCGAACATTCCTGATTACATCCACGACCTCAAACACAAAATAAAAGCAACACCAGTTGGCAAAAAAGTATCTCAAAAACTAAATAAAAATTATATAAATAATAACGAGTGTTTACATGAAGTCGGATCGACTTATTAACCCTTTCAGATAGCTAGATATCCTTGAGAAATTGCTTTAACTGTTGATCCATCCAGTGTAGCCGATTGACTTCACAATCCGTTCGACTTTAGGACCATCACGTTTACCTATACAATAGCATTTTCTAATATCTGGTCTCACCTAAATATGATCTCTCATTTTCGCGATCATGTTTAACATGATTCTTACCTACGTAACAGGCGTCACATCTACACAGACCGCTGTCCATAGGTGCTTGTTGTCCGTGAATACACTCGTCCTCACACGCTTCACCCATCCATCCTTTGGTGCAGTTGGTACAACGCGGCGGATTCGTTGACGAGTTACAGAAGCCTGGAAATGAATTATGGCAACGGAGTCATACATGAAGTGTGCCCACGTCAAGTGACATGACGAAAACAACTGGCCCTTCTGAAATCGGGCTAGGAGCCTGGTTACCACAAAGTTGACATTGACATCATGGACATTGACATTTAGGAACGAGTCTGTTGTTAGCATCCCTAAAAACAGTTCCACGATGCATTGCAAACCTGGTTATTACTAAGTCACCAGCGCAACTTCAGAATGGAAAATTGTCATTAGAAAACCTGTTACGCTGTTATGTTGTAGCGTTCAATAGACTTTTTCAACGAGTCTCGAGTGAAGTCGTATGTGAGATAGATTGCCGAGAGGGGGAGTTCACGCGCATTCACCTCGTTTGTTGTTGATATAAAGGCTTTTCAACAACGTTGGAATAACGTTTTAAGCTGTGTCTAGTTACAGACACATGTGTGTTTATGGTACCTTGTATTATGTTCAGGTTCTTTTTGAATTTTAAATTAGTACACCTGATTAAATCCAATTAATTACTATTTCATGAGGCAAACTCAAAGTAAAATCTCCTTGGAAAAAAGACTTACTTAGTCTGTCGACCAGAGTTTTTCCACCTTTGTTGTTGCATAATTGTTCTCAGTGCAATGAATATTTAATTTTGTATGAGAAGCTATTTAAATTGTCGTTGGTGTTTTAGACTTGGCTGTCAAATCCCATGCGCCATTAACAATAGCTCGGCTACACCTCACTATTGCTGATGGGATCTAGATTTCGAAAACCACGTCTAAAATTCGAATTTCTCATTCTCGATGAAATACTTGGCATGTCGAGTACCTCATTACCTACCTCTGTCCATACAATCTGGGTTTCCAGGACAATCAGGGATTTCACAGCCGTCTCCCGTCCATCCGTTATCACACGTGCATTCATGTAAGGCACTGTTGCATTCGCCATGACCGGTACAGTCTTCACCTATCCCCGGACAGCCAGGATTATCACAGAACGTCCCACGCCATCCAACGAAGCACTTGCACTGCCCTCTCACGACCTTGCCGTGGCCGGAGCATTCGCTGTCACAGCCAACACCGACATATCCTGGATCACAGACACAAACACCGCTGTCCATTGGCTGCTGCATGCCATGAGTGCAAGGGTCGTTACAGGCTGGACCCATCCAACCAGATATACATCGTTGACATATTGGGGGTGAGACAGAACTATTGCAGTATCCTCGGTTAAAGCAATTCGGAGCGCCGGGGCAATCCGGAATCTCGCAACCTAACGAAAAGTATGACAAAGTAAACAAAAACGTTGATCAAACTTGAGAACATGCACTCGATGAATGATGGGAAAATAAATGATATTTGAGATGCATTGTATTTCAGAAATACCAAATAGATTTCCGTGATTGGATAATGTGATTCAAACACGTGAGATGTTGCAAGACTTGGGAAAAGGTGCGAAAAAACACGAGGCGCAAAGCGGGGGTTTTCGCTTTTTGAACGTCGAGCAACATCTCACTTTTGTCATTTTTCAACAGAATTCAGAAGAATGAAGTCGAGGTGTTGGGTGTTCAAATTATTTACGAAAAGGTCTATTGTTCATAGCTCACCTAATTTAGCCGGTAACAGTTTGTAACATGTCATGTGATCACCAATTAACCAACTGAAAACGTTTCGAAAAGCAGGCTATGTAACAAAGTTTACTGTTTATGAAGATTATAAATGTTCAGAGGATGGACAAGACCTTAAATACTTTAGAAGACGCACCTTTCCCGGTCCATCCATTGTCGCAAGTGCATTCATGGATCGCTCCGTTACAATTCCCATGGCCTGAGCAATCCTTGCCCTCTCCTGGACATCCTGGAACATCACACAAGGTACCCCTCCATCCTTCGTCACAATGACACGAGCCATTGAGGATGTTTCCATGTTCGGAACATTCGCTGTCACATCCAACGCCGCTGTATCCAGGAAAGCACACACAATTCCCGCTGTCCATTGGTTCCTGCAAGCCGTGGGTGCATGGATCGTTGCATGCAGGTCCCATGTACCCTTGAATACAATTCTGGCACATAGGAATCTCTAATGAGGCGTTGCAGAATCCGCGGTTAAAGCAATTCGGAGCTCCAGGACAGTCTGGGATATCGCACGCTTTTCCCGCCCAGCCCTCATAACATGTACACTGATGAAGTGCGGCGTTACACTCACCATTCCCGCTGCAATCCTTCTCTACACCGGGACATCCGGGAATCTCACAAACATCCCCACGCCAACCAACTTCTGGATCGCAGGCACAAGTTTTATTTGATTGACAAGTTCCTCTCCCCAAGCACAAGCTATCACAGCTTTTCCCACCATAGCACGGATCACATCTACAAAACCCACTGTTCATTGGTTCTTGGACTCCATGCGTGCATGGTTCATCACACGCGGGGCCCATCCATCCCTTCGAACAGTTAACGCACTTGGCTCCATCGGGGTACGCGATGCAAGCGCCACGCGAGTTACAGTTGGGTTCACCAGGGCAATCAAGGCTGCTACAATCCAAACCTGCCCATCCCGGGTAGCAGTAACATTTCTGAAGCGCGCTATTGCACAGTCCGTTTCCAGAGCAGTCGATGATCCCCGGGCATCCCGCACGTTCACAATGTGTCCCCCGCCAATACGCATCACACTGGCAACTTCCACTGCGGCACTTTCCATTTCCGTTACATTCGGCTTGGCAAAACGTACCAGCGTAACAGTTGCGACAGCGGCATGTTCCGTCCACGCATATACCATTACCCGAACACAAGTGCTGGCATTTGTCGCCGCTGTAACATGCGTTACAGACGCACTGACCGAGTTTATCACAATCTCCGTTGCCACTGCAATCTTGCGAAGAGTTACAGCGATGTTCGCATCGATAACCAACATAGCCGGGATCACAATCGCATCCCCCAGAATCCGTACATCGACCATGGCCCAAACAAGTGACATTTACGCGGCAATAATACAAACAGCTTAAGCCGTAATAGTTCTTGTTGCACGAACAATTTCTGGCTGTTTCTGACCACGTACCCCGTCCGCTACATTCATTTCCGAGCAGACAAATTCGGCCGGATGCTCCATTATTAGCGTTGGAACCGCCTCTCCGCCCTCCTGTCACAATCATGTTAATGTCTCTACTGACATGTGCTGGAGACTGGACCCTAACATAACCACCTGCTCCTCCGCCGTGATGGGTCCGACAGGACAAAGAATGAACACGTACACCCCCATTACCGCCTTGTGCCAGAGTTGAACCATGTCCATCAATCCGTTCACCGTCGAGCCATATGCTCCCTCCACTTCCACCACCACCACCACCACCACCGTGGTTACCATTAGATATCAATCTACCTTCAAGTTCTACCAGTCTACTTCCAAATAGACGAATCCCTCCGCCACCTGTCCCTCCGCTGTTTCCACCACCGCTGCCCGCCAAGACAGGATTACAAGCCGAGCCATATTCCGGTCCACCTAAAACAATTACGAGAAATGTAGTTACTGTCCCTAACGAAAATTTCATATTTCATTTTACATCTGAAAAATGTATGGGATTGGGCATATTTCTATAATCGCCTCGTAACACAAGTACTGCCAGAGATAATAATAAATAATACGTGCATTAAAGAAATTTCTCAGTTACCAGTTCACTGGAGAGTGATTGGCGAGTGATTTACAAACCAAAGATGTAAAAGTTGAGAGCTGGGTCGGCAATATAGAACCGCTTGTAAATAGTCAAAAGGGTTGGGAAACTGCTGGAACTTAAATTCAGAGGATCTGACGTTTCGAGCGAAGGCCCTTCGCTTTGACCATTGCACGGAATGTTGCATCCACACAACAAAGCCCGAACATGGGGGAGAAATTTAGCCATTCCATGCAATATTGCGTGCCATGACGGCTTAAAGGCAGCTAATTGACGACGTCTCGAGAGAGAAGGGTATTTACATATTAGGGAGTTCAAGCAAACGACGTTTTCGAGAAGGCAATATCCGTGAGTGAGCTAGATCGAAAACGGCATTTCTGATGTATATTCAATGAAATATTAGGCCTTTTCACTAGACAATAAATGCCATTTCATGTTATCTACAGTGTGTATAAAAAAAACCAAACCGACTGAAAATTGTGGTGGTTTGGAAGTGTTTAGAAGCACTGGGCCACGAATGCGTGAAAAAACCCACTGTTTTATACACTTGGAGAATGCAATTTAGATAACTTCAAGTTAAGGCGCTGAATAATCTGTAACGCATCTGTCGAGCCACCAAAGTTGTTTCCGTTACAAACCCTTTTATTAATTTTATACGTAACAGTAAATTCTCATGTACCTTGTCCTTCAACGTGTCCACCATTTCTCCCAACAAAAAGTATGGTTCATCTTTGCATATCTCTCATAGCATTTCTAATAATGTCAGACTGCTGTCGTAACGCATTAACTTCGTCGATTATTTTTTGGCATAACACCACACTATTTGTATAGGAGTAGGAATCGCTGTAACGTTTACAAGTGTATAAAACAGTATTTTTTCACATATCCGTGGCTCAGTGCTTTTAAGTGCTTTCAAACCACTACAGTAAGTTGTTTAGAAAGAATACTAACTAATTTTCAGCCGGTTTCATTTCTTTTGATACACACTATAGAATAAATGACTGATATTCACCGAATATACTCTTAACTCTAACGGCATTACAATTATTATCAATACAGAACTTGACGAACTTCCCTGGTCGTCTGATATATACTAAGCTCCTACGTGAACAAGATTAATGTTCAGCATTTAGTATTTCCATCATTACATCTATCGTGGCTTCCGCTTTGGCAGCACATATGACGAACCTCCAACTTAGCTCACTATCTGTGGTTTGGTAGCTCAATGGTTAGAGCGTCTCACCGGTCATCAGAAGGTTGCGGGTTCGATTCCCGTCTAGGGCTAAGAACTTTTTTTTCTGAGAGTACGAGTTTGACGAACGTTCGCCAGTCGTCTGACATATACCAAGCTGCCACATGAACCAAATTTGTGTTCAGCATTTAGTAATTCCATTACTACCTTATCGTGGCTTTCACTTAGGCGGCACATATGACGAACCTGCAACTTAGCTCACCATCTGAGTCTTGGTAGCTCAATGGTTCGATTGTCTCACTGGTCATCAGAAGTTTGCAAGAGATTAGGAGCTTGACGAACGTTCGTTGGTCTTATGTGACTATTTTTGTAGTCAGAGTAGAAGGCCCAGGCTTTTAAAGTTAAACAAATGAGTTAGTCATCTTTGAAACGTTGAAAGTCATATGTCTGTAGTACAAATAACGGAAAGTAGAGATGTGAAACTATGGAAGCATGCATTGCATGAACACTTCCCAAAAAAGCAAAATTTGTGCCAACTGCTTGAGCGTGATCTCGATTATATACTACCTAGTGTTAAAACGGAGAGATTTAAACGTACTTCCATCCATTGGTGTCTTTTTAAATTTTTATGACACGTATTATCCAGTGCACATGAACATGTAGTTTTATCATAACTTAGTAATTGTAAATTTTATCTATTAGATGAAAAAAAGATGAATAAAGGAGAGTAGAGCGCTACACTTATTCCTACCTGACACGTAGCACCTTCGCGCCCAACCACACATTGGTCCATATCCACGACCTCCTGGTCCACCATGACCTGCTCCTCCTCCTGCACAGCCACTTCCACCCGCCCCAGGTCCATTCTTGGCACGCCATCCGCGGCCTGAGCTGTCAAACCTAGCATCGTAATCGACTTTTCCGAATTTCATGAATACTTCGGCGGTGTCCATTGTGACCAGTCCGTTGTTCTCAAGAGAGATGCTCTGTGCGTGAAGTTGTGTTGCTTGGCGAACGTCTTGCCCAGCGGAAATAATCTCAAACGTCCCATCACCTTTGACAGTGACGTCATCAAACCAGTATGATCGCGCCAAGTGGCCGGCAAAATATTGACTGGCACAACCAAAGCACCCGGAATGACCATCGCGATGTAACTGCGCATAACTTCCAGAATAAACCCACAACTGGCCAACACCGTAAACGCCACCGTAAACCAGCAAAGACGGTGCTCGACTTCCTGACAAAGCGGTAATCTGGGGAAGGACCAACTCGCCTCCTTTTCTGATTATGTAATTAACAACAGCGCGCATACGGACACTACCCTCGTGGGCATAGACTTGCGTTCCGGAAAGGACGTCAACAATACCGGTTCTGTCGCCAGAAAACGTGCGAACCTTTAGCTTGACCACGCGGTTTGCAACCTTCAAAAAAAACGAGGCATATCTGAATAAGGTAAGTATAGCCTGATAGTCTCCGTTCGCAGCCTTTTCTGGTAGGCGTATTGTAAACGTTCACTGAACATGGAATATCTTTTACGGTCGGCCACGAAGAGTTGCTGTGATTAAAGAACTTCTTAAAGTGCGTTGCGAGCTTGTGAGAAATGTTTCCATTTACTTATATTGTATTCTCGTGAATACCGTCGTATCGACAGCTTTTCGTTGCCAACTTGCAACAAGGTTCTGCAGCGAACTGTAGGTAGAATAGTCAAGTCAGACTGAATTAATTATTTCTGGCTAAACGAGCAATAACTTCGTCCCCCCACCTAAGCCTAATGGTAACCCAAATACTTCTCACTTACTTCCTTCACTGACAAAAGAGCTTTTCTGGTAAGATGAATATTATCAAACAAGTAGTATTCTGCTTTATTTTCATCCAATAAAACTTTGAGTGGTTGCGATTCACCCCTGTTCATGCCATCGACCCGTAAGATTCTCCTTGTCACAGCGCCATCACTGACTTCGATGTAAGTGGTTCCTGGCCCCCCTGGTGATGATCCTGTACCTCCAACTGCGCGGATAGTTCCCCTAAAGTCGAGCGGCTTGGAGAGGTAGATTCCAATGCGGCCACCAGATCCACCACCTACAGCCGACCCACCTAGCAAAATTGGTGTACAAAAAGGGTAAGTAAATATTCAATTGAAAGAACGGATTTTTATCAGGAGGATAATCCAGTGATGTCTTGCAAATCCAACAATCTATACGCACGTGCAATACAAAATTCAATTCCATTAAAGCGCGTATGGCGTAAAAAAAAAGTTCCAAATGAATTACTTGGAAATCATCCATGCCTTTGAGATTATTCACTTAAACCTTTTAAAGTTAGAGGAAATTGATGAAGCTACCAAAAAAAATCTTGTTAAACTTGCAGGGCAGTTTCGGGTAGTTCCAAACTACTACATCTAGGGGTCAAACGGCCAGTTTGGCCTTAATTTGAAATTCTTACTTTGGTCGAGTAACACAAATTTGCCCTCTGTGGAGACTGGAACCACTCACATTCCACTGGGAGCTTAGAAAAGTTCATCTACATCCGATTAGAAACTGGATGAGGGGCGTCGACGATTAAAGACTCCAAGATGTAACTGACATACTGCACAATATGATGTCATTTGCTTATGTGATCTTTTATCTATAGCAGCAGCGCAAGTTATTTTTCTCCATTCAGTGACAATGAATCAACACGGAAGTGAATGGAAATTCCTTTTCTATAACTGTATTCTGCACGAAAAAAATTACCTTATATTCAGACTATCTAATTTATCATAACATTACCTCCGTTGCTTTCAATTGATCCATATCCAATCAGTTCTGAAGTCTTTATGGTCAAGCTTCCTCCACTTCCAGCGCCGTACCCAACTGCACCGTTCACGTCAGCAGAACCATCAACCTTTGCGTACCTACCAGCCGTGATGTTTATCCATGAACCACCAGCACTACCACCTCCACCACTGCCAGGATAGCGAGGGACATATAAGGACCCGTAGTACTTACCAGCGGAGGCCTTTCCTCCAAGTGATCCGTAGCTCCCACCTTGTGAACCTTGTCCCGCTCCGGGACCCTGACCTTGCGCATATCCCGCTCCAGTTCCACTCAATTTCCCGCCACTTTCGATCAGCACGTGATCAACAATGAAAGACATTTCACGGGTGGTGATGTTGACGAGTGAACCTTGAAGAAAGATATCAACACATACAGTGTAAAAATTATTAAAAATTGTGATTATTCTTTAGAACATAAATGAAGCAAATATTTATACACAAAGTTAAATTTCGAATACGCCTAATTAAGCGTTATTAGTTAACTGTTTTGCAACGAAGCGTCCAAACTTTCACAGAAAGCAAATAAATTTGCAGAACACCGGACATTTCGTGTTTGGATGTACCTCGTTATAACAGACTCTCTCTTGTGTGGTTAGTTAAGGCACAGTTATTGGTTTGGATATGATGTGAATAAATTTCGCTCGCTTTTTGTATTGTTAACGCTTTATTAACATTTACTTACCTTAATTTACCGTCGCGTGTAAACGTTTGACTCTTTCAGACTTGGATTGTTTTGGGTTTTAACAAATTAGTACAGTAAGAGATTTGTGCAGAATATTAAGCTTGGACAGGGTAGCGTTTTTGTATTTTTTTTACACATACTGTATATTGGTGAGAAACAAAAATCCATTACCCCTGCGGTAGTACAAAAATACTTGTATCACTTGAAGAGAAAGAAACCAGTATTACGTAAGTTCAATATCTGCGTTATATAACAAGACGAAACTGATCACGGTGATGTTTTGACGTGATATCGCATTCATTACAAAATCTCACGGCTCCGAGTTGTTTCAAAGTCATCATCTTTTTGTGTCTTTATCCTTAGAATCCCCAGCGTTCGATTCCAACCCAATCGATACTTATTAGCTCCAATTCTTCCAAGTGACGTTTAACATGCTTAGATATTCAAAACAAACTAACGTATAATCCAAACCACATTATAAATCAATCATGAATATTCCAAACTCGATATTAAAACAGCACTTCAAAAATGTACGATTTTGTAATTATATAGTAATAATGACAGACCACGAAATCTTCCTCCTAGCCGGTCACGGAAAGCGACGATTGAAATTTTGATGGTCTCCTGCACGAGCTTTTGTGCATAAACGTCTTTCATTCACAAGTCGACTTAGGTAATACAGTCCTCTCACTCAATTTTCAGATAGTGAAAGGGCATGGCGGCCACGTTCTTGTTCCGAACAAAGATGATGATCAAAAATCTTTCGTTAAGCAACACCAACTTGTAGTCATGACATCAAGAGTAAACGCTGCATCATGATATGGACAAAGAATCGTATCAGACCCCACGTGGAAGAAAAGAGAGAACAAAGGAAAAACAAAAAGAGAACAAAGGACAAAAGAAAAAGCATTTCGTAAAAAAACAAAACCAAATCGTACCTTTCTTCATAACGATATCCGAAGCGATTATTTCACCACGATAAGGCGTCACTGCAATGGTAAGACTCCCACGGTTATTTACAATTAAATCTGGAATCTCTAACAACCCTGGAGTGAAGGGGTCAAATGGTCGATTACTGTACCACTTGGCTTGTTCCGGAAGTTCAGCCGTGTGTGCTGTACCGCTGACCAAAATATTTCCGTTCCTCTCAATCACCAGCCACTCAACTCCAGTCATCCGTCCACGTAACGTTGTCGTTTCTCCTCTGAGGATTACTTCTGTCGGGAAAACCACCTCGGCGTAGTCATCGATGTAAAACCCACAGGGGACATCCAGGTAAGTGTGTGTACTTTCAACGACGAAGACAAACAATCTTTGCCTTGACGTCATCTTAATTACCCCTGTCTTGTCTCCAGTCACCTCATGGGCTACTACAGTCACATTTCGGGCTCTTTTTGGATGGTAAAACACCACGTGAGACTGGCCTTCTACTTGCATCTCATCGAACTCGTAGAAGATTGTTCCATTCTCCATAACGACAGCAGGAGATTCGGTTGCCCTTCCCTCGTTGTCTACTTTCACTTTCGAATGTTCTGGTTTAAACTCGGTGAAATTTCCGTCGGGGTTGTACTTGATTTCACGATACTGAGGACCTCGGCGGCTTTCGTACTTGTACACAGTCCCTGCTCCGCCAGCCCACGATTTTGAATGGGCTAGTCCCCCAACGGCTCTAAAAGTTCCTCCATATTTGTTTACAAAGTCTACGTGAACCCCAATTCTTCCTCCAGATCCCCCACCACCTCCATATAACCCGTTTCCACCGTTTACGTTCGCTTCTCCATGGCCACTCATGTTGAACGCTTCAATAAGGATGCTTCCACCGCTACCTCCCCCGGAAGATGAAGCCCCACTGGTTCCCTTCGCTGATATTAGGCCGTCGAGGTGGAAATGGCTCTTTGCAATCCAGTGGACGCTACCGCCGCCTTCATTAACACGAAAACAAACGTAAATAATATGAGCAAAAGGTAAAAGGATAAAATGCTACCGTACCATCAATTAACTATTTTAGAAAAGATTCTCAAAAAATCGTCACGGGTAGTTACCAGAAACGGATTCGCTGTTTCCTTCGGAGTAAATTTATTCCAATTGTAAAAAAAGCCAAAACTGGTTATGTTGTGAATCTACAGACCAAACGTTACCCAAATTTGTATCAAAGTTTTCCAATTACGAGAAGTATATGGGAAAATTTGTATCAGCAAAGTGAAAAAAACTCCAACAAAAAATTAACAAAAACCAGCAAACTTGTTTTCCATTGTCACCTTAGCCTGGCTTGCTAGCAACTTTTATCGATTTTATTTCAGTAAGTCATTATTAAATCAAGTCAATGTTTTTTGTAACTTTGCCACCTTCGCAGTTTTATTTGGAAAAGGACAAACAGGTAGAAATCTCAATCTTTAGAGACAAGAGAATACATCAATTAGTCAATGTTGTCCCACAAATCAATAATTACTGACAATCGAATTGTTGACTAAACGGTCCAAAATGCAGTCCAAACAACGCCTGTGTAGAATCTGAGTTTTTTTTTCGCTTTTGAATTGATCTGGTTAGTAAACGATGTAAAGAAAATTGTAAGTACCTGGATTTCAATATAAGTTGGCAATCAGCAATGTTACAAAGGCGGCCCAATATCAGAAAGGATTTTATCAGTGATAGATTCCATGTTTTTTTTTTTTTGGCAACAAATATCACCAAAACCATGAATGTGATTTCATGACAGGAAATAACACCGTATACAAACGAACGGGAAAATTCGCGTTCGATGCGTGCAAAAAATATCAAATTGCTGAAATATCTCCAACTGTTTAAAGAACCTTAATACTTCTCCAGATATTCCTTGGAAATCTTCCTACGATAATTTCATGCAACCCATTCAATTGATCATTGATCGACGGTAGACTACGGTTCATCGATTATGTACACAGCCTCGTAGGCGAACTCTACTAGAATTTACACCTGTATGAGTCGAATTTGAATCCCTTCGCATAAGGAAGTAACTCGCTACTCTTTTTCTAACGTTTTTCAGCTTCCATTACGCAATTAAATCAACAAAATGATCTTACCTTTTCCTCCCAGTCCAGACAATCCTGCTCCTCCACCACTCCCGATCATTAACGGGGTAAATACAGAATCATATGATTTTCCTCCCATTCCACCGCTCGGTCCACCTTGTCCTCCATGTCCTGCACCTGACCCATACGATCCCTGACGAATACCCTTACCAGTACCTTCCCCAGGGCCCCATCCTGCCCCGTCTAGCACCAACTTTCCTTCCGTCTCGAGGTCCCCAATTGACGAGAAAAAGATCCCATGGTTCATCCGAACTTCTCCTTGCCATTTTATTTCAAAAAGACTCGAAGTTACTTTGATCAAGACATCTTCGTGACGCCGTAGATCAAGGACCCCACCTTTCTTTATCACTACGTAGGCAATTGAGGTATTTCCAGGTTCTGTAACATCCACGTACGTTCGATTCTCTAAAAGCGCCGTTTGCGCGGTGGACGAGATTCGGATGAATCCGCGATCTTCGACAAAGAAATGATGGACACCAGTGAGCAAACCGTGGATCTCCGTACGGACTCCGTGCACGTGAAACTCGAACGGCAAGATCAGCTCTGCAAATTGATCGATCCTGTAACTACACGGTGCTTCGGTACGATTGGTCTCCGATTCCACGTACTCCACATAGATTTTCTGTCGTTCTCGTATGTGAAACTGTCCGCTGCCGTCACCAATGAATCTGTGTACAACAACAGTGACATTGGTGGCGTTGTCTGGGTGGTACACCATCAGGGTAGAGTTTCCACTTAATTCCATTTCGTCAAACTCGTATTCTGTTGTCCCTTGTTCCATTAATAACGTAGCACCTTTTACCAGAAAACCTGCGTTATCTATGTGGATATACGTATGGTCGACTGCAAGGTAAGTAGTGTTTGTAGTCTTACTGTACTTTAACTCGCGGTATTGCAACGGCCTGTAGTTTTCTTCTTTGTAGATGGTGCCTGCTGGAGCCCCGAACATATTACCCTGACCGCCGTGATCTTTGAACTGCCCACCGTAGGTGTACCTCCAGCGACAATGTATACCCACTCTTCCTCCTGCCCCTCCACCGCCCTGTCCTGTTCCTCGTCCACCCAGCACTGAAATTTCCCCATGACCTGTCATGTTTGTAGTTTCAACCAACATGCTTCCTCCACTTCCTCCTCCGGCATTCAAGCCGCGCCCATCTTGTCCGTTCGCCGTGAGCAAACCGTTGAGTTCGAGCCTTTTGCTCACTCTCCAAACTAGGTACCCACCACCAGATCCACCTGTGCCTCTTCCATTTCCACCACCACTCCCTAGATGCCACGGAGTGTACACTGAGCCATACGCCCTGCCGCCGTTACGACCTCCTACACCACCATACCCAGCCCCAGTACCAACAACGCCGTCGTTCCACCCGGCCCCAGGTCCTTTCTGAGCACCATACCCAACTCCGTCGACGTTAATAACACCTTCACTATCAAGCCACGCAAACGTTGAAATTATCTCGCCGTGATTAATGAACATTTTTCCTCGATACTTAATAGCAAGTTCGTTGCAGGTCAATCGCAGGATACCGGTCACTCGTCGAAATTCTACGTTGCCCAGTTTCTTGACCACAACTTCCGCGAACGACAGGTTTCCTGGTTCTGAGATGAAGACGTATGTCTTATTCTCAATCAAAGCGGTTTGGGTTGTGGAGGTAAAGTCTATCTCCGCTCCACGCGATACGTACAACCGATGAACTCCAGTGAATCGCCCCTCTATTACTGTTCGAGTTCCATGGACGTGAAACTCGAAAGGCAGGACGATCTCTCCACCGTTATCGATCTTATAGCTACAAGGTGCCTCGGTTTTGTTGGCTACAGATTCCACGACTTCGACATAAATCTTCTGCCGATCTCGAATATGGAACTGACCACTTTTGTCACCGATAAACCGATGTACAGTCACGTTTACTGTGGAATTGGGTGGATGATAAACGAGTAGTCTGCTTTGTCCTGTCAGCTCCATTTCATCAAACTCATACTCTGTTGTGTTCTCCTCCATCAACATGGTCGCGCCAGAGACGTCATAACCTTCGTTGTCCACGTGGAGGTAAGTGTGATCTACAGCTAGCACGGTCGTGTTGGATTTCTTAAGGTATTTCACATGCCTGTACTGCAATGGACGGAAGTTCTCCTCAATATAAATTGTACCAGCCGCGGCACCAACTTTGCTGTGTCCTCCATGGTCCGTGAGTTTCCCACCGTACCTATACCGCCACCTGCAATGAATACCTACCCGCCCCCCTGCTCCAGCTCCCCCAGAACCCACGCCTTTCCCACCGGCGACCGAAATCTCTCCATGTCCGGTCATGTTAGTTGTCTCAATTAGTATACTACCACCACTCCCTCCGCCTGCATTAATTCCGCTTCCATCCAAACCATTGGCCGACAGCAATCCGTTAATTTGCAGCAAAGCTCCAGCCACCCATAACAGGCTGCCACCTCCAGATCCACCCTTGCCTTGACCAATACCTCCACCACTTCCAAGCATCCAAGGGGAGTAAACTGAATCGTAAGGGTCCCCTCCACTACTTCCAGCCCCTTCACCTCCATGCCCAGCTCCGCCTCCAACCAGATTAACTGTCGCACCTCTTCCAGGCCCCGTTTCCTGCTTAAATCCCGTACCATCTAGCATAAGAACACCGGTACTTTCTATCCAGGCGAATGTACTGTGAATAACACCATGATTCAAGATCATTACGCCTCCAAACTTCACACGGAAATACGCACACGATAAAGTAAGCGTGTTGCTTACTTTGGTGAAGATTAGCTTTGATCCGCGGTTCACGGTAACCGATCCAAACGAGAAGTTTCCACTCTTGTCGATCCTCACATATTTCCTGTTTTCAACGATCGCTGTTTGTGCCGTGGATGAAAACTCGATCTTACCCCCGAGGGAAATGATAAGGTCGTGAACCCCCGTAATGCGGCCGTCAATGGTCGACCGCGTTCCATAAATTCTCACTTTAGAAGGGAAGACAATCTCAGCGCCAACATCTATCTTGAAACTGCACGGAGCTGTAGACTCATTAGTCACGGATTCCACGACCTCTACGTAAACTGTTTGGTTCTTCCGCAAGTGAAATCTTCCAGTGCCATCTCCAAGGAAGCGATGAACGACTACGGTGACGTTGGGAGAATTGAAAGGGTGATCGACCTGTAAGTTGGCGTAGCGAGTCAAGAACATTTCATCGAACTCGTAATATTCCCTGCTGTACTCAAGGAGACCAGTCCATGGCGTTCTAACAGACGGTGGCGTCTTTTGGTTCCTATTATCGATTTCAATGAACCTGTGAGTTGATATTCGGACCGTTCTATTTGTTTCTTTGTCGTATTTGATATCCGCGTACTGCGGGCCACGAGCTGTTTCCTCAACGTAGACTGTACCTGCTGCCCCATTCACTCCTCCTGATCCTCCATATGCCTCATACATCCCAGCGAACTTGTGCTTAAAACGGATGTGAATTGCAACTCGTCCTGCAGCTCCACCGCCACCTTGGCCCACACCGTTCCCACCAATTACACTGACAATTCCGTACCCAGTTACGTTCGTGCACTCGACCAACAGACTTCCACCACTTCCTCCTCCAGAGTTACTCCCATATCCATTGAACCCTTTGAGAGACACCAGTCCATCCAACTCCAAGGTCTGCCCGACCCGCCAATGAAGAGAGCCTCCTCCACGACCACCATGGCCAAGTCCATTTCCTCCCCCACTTCCAAGATCCAGTGGATGAAGGATAGATCCATACCACCTCCCGTTGGTCGCTAATTTCGATCCCCCTTCACCACCATGTCCAGCACCCGATCCCATATTCTGAGACGTGAAGCCTCGTCCTGGTCCACTCTCGCTCTCGTATCCAGTACCGTCAAGTAACAAACGACCTCGACTTTCAATCCAGGCCCATGAGGAGTCTATCTCCCCGTGATTAATACGCACTTCGCCTTCGTACTTCACGCGGAATATGCCGGAGGTCAGAACCAAGGTGTCATTTATACGGGAAAATACGAGCTTAGACCGGCGTTGAACGATCAACGTCGAAAATGTGATGTTGCCGGGGGTGGTAACGAATGCGAAACTCCCGTTCTCTCGAATACCGGTCTGCGATGTTGACGAGAAGGTCACGAAGGCACCTTCGGTTATACGCAATTCGTGGACACCAATAACAAAACCATCGAAATAACATCGAGATCCGAGCAAAGTCAGGGTGGAGGGGAATGTGATCTCAGCTTCAGGATCAACCTTGTAACTCACGGGAGCAATGGAATATCCCTTACGTGATTCTACGACTTCAACGAGCATCCTTTGAGTCGCGAGGAGATGGACCAACCCTGTTTTGTCTCCCGTGAATCGGTGAGCAACCAAGGTTGCATTCTTTCCGTGTATCTGCAGAACTGCATGGTTACGAACCTCTAGTTCGTCGACTTCGTAATATTTCTCTTCCTCGTTTTCGATTAGGGTGGCTATGTCCGGATTTCGGTTTTGATTGTCCAGGATGAGTTTTGTAAAGCCCTCGCCAAATACAGTGTTGTTATGTTCGTCGAAGGTGAACGGGCGATGGGATAGTCCTTTGTTTGTGTCGGTATAATACACCGTGCCGCATGCTCCGGCTGGCTTACCAAGGCCGCCAAGCGCAGAGTAAGTGCCTAGATCACGACAGAAAAATTGAGAGAGATTGAGAAAATAAGTGTCTAATTACATTATGATATTGAGAAGAGAACTGAAGCATGCTTATACCAACATTCACAACAGCTCCGTTGACACCAATGGTATGGTTACGGGATTAATTGATAATCAGTGTGAATATTTCATAGTAGTATGTCATAATTACGTAGTCTGTATTTAGCAAAAGGCAGAAAGCACAAAATGTATTCCATTAAACTGTAGTGTAATTCACAGGGAACTGCGCATAATCTTGCTCAACTGGGAAAAATTGAAATAGCATATTTATCCCAATCATTGAATTGTATCTAGAAAAAGGTTTTGGTCTTCTAATTTTCAGACCTTATTTCCAGCTTTTTTGCCTATCGGCGGACCTAGAGTTTTTACAAAGTTTAAATATATGAATGAACGTACGGACGGACGGACGGACGGACGAACGAACGAACGAAAATCTTCATTTAGGGTTGGTAACGTTACATATGTTGATGACAAACTAGCGGACCTGGATGTTTAGCACTTTGGCTTCCAACCGCGCATGTAAGCGCGATTTAATGTATGCAAAGTGAATTCATAAACAGATTTCAATAGATTTTCAAAAGAATTTTGAATAGATCGAATAAATCATAATTTCTTTGGAAAATTTGGAAGCGAAAGGTTAATACAAACTCCCAAATCAATTTAATGTGTGTTACTAGCCGAGGGGTCAATCAGAATCCAAGCCCCAAAACTCCCCTGGGATATTTCATAGGCCGCTACAAGCTTCTGCACTGATGGAGGATTACATGGAAAAAAAACAACGCGGGACGTTTCGACAATACTGACCTGATCGTGAACTATATTTCGCTGGAGAAATAGAAAATCGCGAGAATTTGTGGATAATCGGGTATGCATTGCGCTTCTTGATAGGTCGTTAAATGCTATGTAGTCCTTTTTCATTTTAATGACATTACACATTGAACGTGGTGCACAAATATTGTGCATGTAAGAGCTTGGTGTTGTTACAGACTATGCATGGTTTGCGATCAATCCCATAAGATTCAGTGGACACTCATACAGTGGCCATCTTGGTTTCACAAATAACAGAAGTAACCTAGGTTCTGTCGATAAAGTTCAACTAAAACGACTACTGTGACGTCATGTACAAACTGTTTACAACTAGGCGTTCGTTTACTATTTAAGCTACCGAGACTCCGTTAGATGAGCTAGATGGCGACATTATGTGCTGCCCATGTGGCAGCCACGATATGCTGAGTATGTTGATGAACAAGCTGATCTTCTCTTATTCTGTAATTCTAACTTCTGTATTCTAACTCCTGGAGAACATAAAAATATTGAGGAAGCGCCGTCAAGTAACGATACATTAAAGACATTTGTTAAGCGTTCTCTAACCAATTATTTTAATACAAGCTTTCGGCTACCGGAAAGGTAGCTCGTATCAAAATAATTGGCCAGGGAACGCTTCACAACTGTCTTTATCGCGGAGAAATGTTAAGTGATGAAAGTGCCAGCGATCACTACAGTTGTAACTTATACCTGCAAATTCTCTCAACCACGAAACATGGACAGCGATTCTTCCACCAGCTCCGCCTCCTCCACTTCCATGTCCGTTTCCTCCGTTGGTTAAAATGCCACCATGGCCAGAGAACATCAGAGTCCTGATGCGAACACTTCCACCACTACCACCTCCGCTATTTCCTCTGGCATTACCACCGTTGTTTTCGACGACGCCGTCGAGATGGAAGGTATGACCAATTTCAATCTAGAGTTTACATCAGTAAACGCAGAAACATTCAAATCACTAATGATTCTCGACGAAAAACTAAATGGAATTAATATATTTAATGAGCGGCTAATTACTGAGATCACTCAGTACTTTGATTTACCCGCGAAACGACGGTAACTCGGAATGGTGTAAACATGTTTTATTGAGATTCATCAAATGGCTTGTGTATACAAAATAGTGTGTAGACTTGCACTTTTATCAAAAACCATGGCCAGCCGATAGTTTGAAAAAGTATAAAACAAAACATATACTGAATTTAATCATCTTGTAAAACTCAAGATACGAGTCAAAAACAAGAGAGAATGTTGAAATGGTGATATTTCGAATTTATTACAAATTCATCATCAGACCAAGTGATGATACTTGGTCTGATGATGAATTTGTAATAAATTCGAAATATTACCATTTCAACATTCTTTCATTCATTCATTCAACATTCATTCAAAAGTAATATCACTTGGTCTGATGATGAATTTGTAATAAATTCGAAATATCACCATTTGAACATTCTCTCTTGTTTTTGGCTCATATCTTGAGTTTTACAAGATGATTATATTCGGTATATGTTTTGTTTTATACTTGCTCTCTTATATTGCATTCGTTAGATTAATAACGTACAACATTCGTATCCGCGTACGATTCCTGTAGAATCGACTAATGTGAACTATTCGGCTTAGATTTATCGAGTGGGCAAAGAGGTAATTAACGAATATTGTTGATAACTATATTAATGATAATAAACACTTGATTTACACTGACTGGGCGACCAGTGTTCATTGATAATTAAAAATTGCTATAACTGATTTAAAAACAACAACAACTTTTATTAACTAAATTTTCGCCCGCTTTCTATTACCTTCTGAGTAAAAATCACGACTAGAACTTGCCGATAAAATATTCAACTACCAACGAATGAAATATGTTCTATAACAAGATATTTTTGTAAATTTATCACCTCATTCGAAACTTTTGCCGGGATCAACCTCCATCCTGGGTTCTTAGGGCCTGTTTATAATGATCCCCGTTTGCCGAGACGGGACGCTTGCCGAGATCCCGCCTGTAATTTAAACTCTGTCAATTGTTTATATGATCCCGCCACTCATCCCGGCTAGCCGGGATCCCGGCAGACGCTGCCAGGATCTCGGATAGCCGGGATAAGAAATTCTCCATATAAACACGTTATCCCGGCTAGCCGAGACGAGAATTCCTTCGACATTTCGACGTTTCGGCATCAACAAAGATATTATAATTGCGTTCCTTTTATTTATACACTCTAAGAAAATATACAAAACACCAACCATTTGAAAAAACATCAGAAAGCAAGGTAACACACATTAAAATAAATCTTTTTTTTTTGTAGCGCCAGCGGCCGCCATCTTGAATATTTTGTTGTTTAAGTTTCCCGCGCTCTTACAGGCAGCAAAATCTGTCCATATAAACACGTCATCCCATCTAGCCGAGTTTCCCGGCTAGGTGGGTTGAGAGCGTCCCGTCCCGGCAAGCCGGGATCATATAAACAGGCCCTTAGTCAGAACTCTTACTTATTCTTCACCCTTGAAAAGCCACGACAAAATTCGTGTATTTAACCATCAACGAGGCAATCGGTTTGAAGGGCAACTTGACTGCCGACTGTAACATCAACAGTAGAGTGCTACGTAGCAGTTTTGAAAGAAGTGGAAAAAATGTTAAAGTAGTACTTGAGAGAACGAGGTACTGATATTCCTTTCTCATTTCACTCGTTTTTTTGTAAATTACTGTACTACTTTTAAGCTTTTTCTACTTTTTTAACTGCCAACTGTTTTCTATCTTTAGTTTTACCTTAATAACACTTCCTCCAAATCCTCCATGGCTTCCTCCTCCCGTACTTCCAGGATGAGTTGGGAAAGTGTACGATCCATAAGGTTCCCCACCTCCACTTACGTTATGACCTCCTCCGTATCCTCCATGACCAGCTCCAGAGCCTGCGCCACCTATTTCACTTCCTGACCCCTGGCCTTTTTCTTTACCTCGAGCAGTCGTTGTGATACTTCCTTCACCTTCAATAGCTATAGCCGTCGACTTGATTTCAAAGTGATCCGCTGACAGCACTGACTTCTGACGCATGGTAAAATACCCGATGTCCAATTCGCCACCTTCAGAAAACAAAAGCTGAGCACCATATTCTAATGTAAGAAGTCCGAGGTTGATTGCGACTGCCGACGAGTTGCCACGATTAAGTTCGGCAGTAACCGATCCCGTTCTACTGATCTGACACACTTTGTTCGGGCTCAATGTTAGTTTTGTCACTCCTCTGATAGTCCCTCTGAGGTCTAATGCTGGACCTAATTTCTCGCCACTAATGCGAAGGTCATTGACAGTAATCAGGTCACCGTGCTCTTCAATAAGGAAGTTCACTTTAGGATTGGATCTTTTACTGGTCGCTTTCTGGTATTCCACGTAGAAAGTTTGGTTTGACTGCACATGAATCAGAGGAGATCCATCTCCGTACATGAGACCAACGTAGACTGATGAACTAGTGGCGTTATCTGACCCAGAACTAGCTATTCTGAAAATTGCCTGAAAGAAATCACGAGAAATTAAGTTGCTGCTCCAGTGTTCACGTACCGTTCGTCACCTGCCCATCCTTACGTTCTTTTTTTTTTATTCTCTTTCATTCAAAGTAATTCATTTTTAAACGAAAGTTCTCTTTAACGCAAAACAAGATAGGTCGACTTAAGATAGCTTGCAACCGCATTTTGAGTCGCGTCAAGAAAAGCTTGGGAACCTCTGGGCTAAAATAACATGACAACGTACACAGAACTTTGCTACCTTTCTCGATTTGTTAAATTACGCAATTACCTGATTAAGAAGCATTAATTCATCAATATGGTACTCCGATTCCACGCCATCGACTCGTTTGTGATAAGATTCCCGAGGATTTCTCTCCCGTAATACAAACTCCTTCTCTGGTATTGCATTTCTGTTGTCGACGTACAGTCTGCTGTGAATGTAAGATTGCCTCATTTCCTCAATATAAACTGTTCCAGGTCCACCTTGAAGACGACCATTTCCTGTTCCACCAAAAGAAGAATAACTTCCTCGAAATTCGTCTTCCTTGTTCATGTGCACAGCTATTCGCCCCCCGGCACCACTTCCACCCATAGCAGAACCATAAGTATTACCTACTCCACCACTGGCAGTTATTTTACCATGGCCTTTGAAGAAGTTTGTCGAGATCCATACACTTCCTCCGCTACCACCACCACTTCCTACAAACATAACGGCACAAGTTTGACAACGATTTTGAATAAAATCAAGATACCACTCCTTTCTAGCCGTCTTGTTTCTTTAACTCTAATCTACAGTTTGCGAGGTGATATTTTTCGGAGATTATTTCATTGTTTTTTTATTTCAAAACAAGTGTTGCCAATTAGTTCCGTTTGAAAAAAAATATTGAAGTGAAGTGGTCACAATTATCCAGTCAAAGGTCACGAAGGGACTTGAACTGACAGTTTTTAATTTACGTGCTCAACTTTTGCACCAGCTGGATTGCAAAATCGAGGTAGGACAAACATGTGTGAATTACAAGCGCGTTATTAACAAGGTTTCAAATACCAGCTAGGCCAGATCTTATTTTTTAAAGAACTTCGACATGCCGTAAGGTCACATCACGCAAAAGCACTTCACACAACAACGCATTTCATCTAAACCATACACATTTGCAGCTTGCGTCACATGACTTAGCTTGTTTGGTAGCCCCCCCGTAAAATGACGCACACGGTCGCATCCTAGAATAGTGCCCAGCCGGACAAATAAGTTGTCTCTGAGTTGATTTGAACACCAATTAAAGAGAAGTGAGAGTCTGTCTTGAAAAAAACAAGAAGAATAAGATGAACTGGAATACTGAAGCTGCTTTTTTAAACAGTTACTTGCATAAAAGAACGACAGAACATTGTTTAACTGGTAGAAACAACAGGTTAAAACGACCAAGTTACTAGGTAAAATAAACAGTAAAATCCAAACACCTATAATGAATGCCTTATCAACCTTGTTTGGTCAGTCCATGCGAGAAAGTATTTGCCTTCGGATTTTTTCGCATGGACCTCGCTCCTTAGTCGCTCAGTCTGCAGGAAAAGCTCAGTCAAATACTTTCCGGAACAGACCTAGCTTCGGTTTAATAACTCTTCAATATATACCAATACCACACCTGATCTTTCCGACGCACTGTCGGCATCAACATTTACTATACCATCCAAAGCAAATGAATGACCAACTTCAATACGCACTGTTCCTCCACCACGACTACCCAGTGATCCACCTGGACCCATTCCTCCACGGCTACCAGGAGTAACAGGGTCATAGAGAGATCCATATGTGTTATCTAATTTCAAATCATGTCTGCTACCACCAGCAGTTGCGTGACTAGCCCCAGTTCCCCCGTCGGTTCCATTCACACCAGCACCTAGAGTATCGTACGAGTATCCTCGTCCTTGGGAAGTAATTTCGGCATCAATTTCCAGTAGAAGTTCAGTGGCTTCGATTTTGATGAATTCGGCCTTAAATTTTGAGGCGTATTTAATATCCTGAAACAAAAGTAAATATAAAAGCGTAGAAAAATCGAAGTCAGTCCTAAAAGGGTTTTTTTTTTTAAGATAAATGGGCAAAGAAATACAAATATTGAACACAATGCCACCACAGCCAAAATCGCACAAGTCGCAACAAGCTTGTAGCTTAAGATAGATTTTTCACTTAACAATAACATAAAATATTAAGAAAGGTTGTCAAGAAAGTTTTTTTTTGATAAACAAACAAATCAGTTCTTTAGTAAATTAATTAATGATTTAATAATAAATAATGATTTAATAAATCTTTCCCTATTAACAAAAATAATAAAAGTAATAGTAATAAATAATAATAAAGAATAAATATAATATATAAACTATAAGGGACATAGGGAGGATAGCAGTAGGAGGAAACTAAATTCCTATTTATATAATAATTAATATAATTATAATATTTATTTAATTTTATTTTATTAAAAATTTAATTTTATTATTTATATATAATTATAATATAATAATTAATATAATAATTAATATAATAATTAATATAATTTATATAATAAGTTAATTAGTTATTTAACTAGTTTAATTAATACATTAGTATATCAATTAGATAAATAAATAGATGAATATATAAATAACACACAAAAAAATGTCAGTATCCTTACCAACAAACCAACAGTGAAGTGAATTCCGTGCGGTGAGGGATATTCCACTTGTGATTTGCTACCAAACTCGAGGGTAGCCAAATGAAATGTCCCTGCTGTCTCGTAGGATATAAAACGTCCATTTTGTATTGTTCCTGTGCGAGCTTCGACTCCAATAACAGCTTTTCTCCCGTAAGACAAATGAAGATGCATTACATTGACTAGACGACCGTTCCAATCAAAGGCCCTTTCGCCACGACCAATCATGTGAACAACTGTTGACATTATAGCTGAAGAATCGTTATCCAACTTAAAGTTAGTCTGAGCACGCATTATAGTGCGCCTTGCGTCTTTAACTTCAGCGGTTAACACCTGCTTGGCGTGCACGTGCAGCAGACCAGTACCGTCTCCCAAAATCTTGTGAATGGTCAGGTTTAGAGGTTTACCATTTTGTACCATGTGGAGAGACGCTTTGTTCATCAAGTGCACTTCGTCGAATTCGTACGACTCTTGGTTTTCGTTCAATGTGACATAGTGCGACCATGGTCTGTTGCTATTGTCAATCATTAACTGGTCATATGGAGTTTGGTCACGATAGTCCCGGATAAAAACGGTCCCAGGCCCTCCAGATGAAGGACTCAGATCTCTTGTTCCAATTCCACCACGACCACCTTTGGCTAAATATTGGCCGAAGAAACGACTTTCTGACTTCACGTATATTGCCAGCCTTCCCCCAGATCCACCTCCCGTTCGCTTATCTTGACCTTGGCCACCCGATATGTCAAGAACTCCATTCCCGGTGAATCCTTCCGTTCGAAGCAGTATACTTCCACCGCTACCGCCGCCGGATGCCGAGCCAGAAGTTCCATCCTGACCTCGCGTTGTTAAAGCTCCGTCCAAGTGCAACACATCTCCGATGGTGATGAAAACTGCTCCCCCGGAATTTCCACCAGAGCTGCTTCCCGCGCATCCATTTGATCCAAACTGTCGGGGCTGGTAAAAACTGCCGTACGGTTTAAGGGAGACGGACGAATCTTGACCATAGCCACCTGCGCTAGCATAACCCCCTCCAGCACCGTAACAATCGGTGGTGATCTTTCCTTTGATAATATTTGGTCGATCCCTTCCAGCAGCCGACATTAGACCTCCAGTTTCAACATTGAGTGTAGTAGCAACTAAAAATATCAGGAGAAAAAAATGCCATTCGAAGAACTGCGCGAGACAATCGACTCGTTTAGATGTGCCCAAAAAAACTTTTATAAAAATACCACATCGCAGATTTCACATGTGAAATTGGGGCATGTGACGTTTCACATGTGATCTCATGTGAACCACAAGTAAATCACATGTCAAACTTATATGTAAAACATGTATAATTAAATTAGTGGTGAACATAAACATTGTAAAAATTTTGAATTGTGCAAAACCACATGTGAAAAAAGTTTCAGATGTAAAATTGAAATGTTCAACTTTTTTCAAACGAAACCAAGCGAGTGAACTTACAAAAAAAAGAAGTGGACTTTCAAACATTCTAACGGAGAATAGTCTGCCTCACGTTCAACCGCGGGTACTATAAAAAGCGCCAGACTCTAAGTGTGGCGCATTCATTGATCGTTTCTAGAAGGAATCAATAGTCTTTAGAGCAATAAAAATGCATTCAATGTTCATATATATCCATTACTTACCCACGTCAAATTTATCAGCAAGGATGCGTGCTCCATACTTCACGTGAATCCTTCCAGCCAAGCCTTTCATTCCATCTGTAGTTAAGAATGTCAGTTGCCCTCTGTCTTGGATCTCCACTGTACCAAGAACAAAAGTTCCAGGCAAACTGACTCGCAAGGTCTTGTTGATGTAATTGGCTGTTTCTATTTCTGCCTTAAATACAACCATCCTCCTTCTGGTGACAAACAGATGGTGTAATCCCACAATGCGGCCGTTGACGGTGAGTGCATTTCCGTCGGGGCTCGAAACGCCATCGCTTACGACGTACAGCGCACTATCCACCAAGACCTTGCCACTGCTATCAACATTCAAGTTCACAGGTGGCCTCGTGACTCCACCATCTCCAGTCGATCCCTGCAAATACAATGTGTGGTTCCGACCAACGTATATGTACCCAGTTCCATCCCCAGTTAATTTACCGACCCTTAAACTTTTAGGTTCTTCACTTTGCTCAAGACGGACCGCAGTTCTTCTGTCGATAATTACTTCAGAGAAAACATAATCCGTTATGTTTCGCTCATGTAAAGTAACATAAGCCAAGTTTTCTCCCTCCCGGTAACCAAAGCGTAGCTGCTTGTACACCTGTTTGTACCTTACATCCTGAATATAAACTGTTCCTGGGCCTCCGTGTTTCCTAGCCGTCCCTGATCCCCCTGATGCCTCATAGGTTCCACTAAATAAAGCTCTCGTTTCAGTGTAAATTGCGATTCGACCTCCTGCTCCACCTCCTGCACGTGAACCTCCCGAAGCTCCCCCTTGAACATTGATCATCCCGAATCCTCGATATGAATTCGTTCTGACGTAGATACTTCCTCCACTTCCGCCGCCAGCGTCACTTCCGGAGGGTGCGTTTCCTCCGGCAACGGTGATAATTCCATCCACTATTAAACGCGTCCCCACAGTAATCGATAAACTTCCTCCTGCACGTCCACCATGAATTCCTTGGGGTCCAGGACCTCCGTTTCGGCCTCTCTCGGTAGGGTAATACAGGGATCCGTAGTAGTTCCCACTTTGTCCATTAGAGCCCTCCCCTCCGTTGCTACCATGACCTGCTCCGGTCCCGGGAGACAGGGTAGAGCGTCCAGGTTTGATTCCTATTACAGCGTTCCCTCCAGAGCAATCTAGACGTCCACCGACTTCCACGTGCAGGCGCGAAACAGTCAAAGATAACGAGGACGAAATTAACGACGAGTTAAATTTCAAATCTATATTTCCAGCAATGATCTTAGTCGGGTCAATATCATCAATGATGAACAAGCTACTGCTGTGTAGAGTAAGAGAACCGACTTCAAACGTCCCTTTCGATCCAGTGAAGTTCTCTCTGCTCGTGCCGATCCCAAGGACAGCGCTCGCGTAAAACTTAACTGCACGACGGCTAGTCACGTCTATATTACGCATGCCTAAAATAACACCACGTGATTCAATGGAATACGGGCGCCTTCCCACGACCACGATATTTTGCGGGACAGCCACGAGGCCGCCTTCTTCGACCTTGATACTGGAAGGTAGACGCGATGGTGTTTTTTCCCTTAGTATTACAGTCTGGTCTTGATGTACGTGTATGAGACCACTCCTATCGCCCGACAATAGGTCAATATTTAATTTCTGGTGAGTTTGCGGTTGCTGCTGCATTTGAATTGCAGCTCCACCTCTTAGAACTACTTCGTTGAAATCGTATGTAGCTTGCTTCTCACTCAAGGTAACAAATGCGTTCCAGTTCCGATCATGGTTGTCGATAATGAGCCGCGTGTACGGCCGTTTGTCCTTCACCTCTTTAACAAACAGGGTCCCAGGCCCTCCCGCAGACAACGACGACCTACATGCTCCACTAGCTGTTTCTATGGTACCCTGGAAGGTGTTTTTATTTCGCAAACGAATTGCAACGCGTCCACCGCTTCCACAACCACCATAGCCATCTCCCAGGCCACCATCCGCCATTATTTTCCCTATGCCATCCAATTCGTCAACTGATAACACGATGCTACCGCCACTTCCCCCACCGGCATTTGAACCCGGGTTACCATCACCTCCGTTGACAGTCATCATTCCATTCAACCGAAGAAGGCTGGCCACAACTATGATCACTCCACCTCCTTTTCCAGCGCTTTGGGACGAAATGCCATCACCTCCCGCACTGCCGGGTACTTGCGGCTGGTATAAACTTCCGTATGTTTTGTTCATCATTGTTTGACCTCGTCCAGCACCTCCGGGGCTTGCGTAACTACCACCGGAACCGACTCCAGAACTCGATGTCCCAACACCAGATCCTGCAGTAGACACGGCGTTGGCTGAAACGGTCGTGCCTCGTTCCAGGATCACGGTCGAAGCGCGGATTTCAAGGTCCTTTACGCGAATAACCACTCCATTTCTGACCACCATATTGGCAACGTTGAGTCTTAAGTTTTGAGGTGCGATAAATGATGATCCACTTTTCAAAATCAGACTTCCAAATTGCTGTGTACCAGGCGATGAGAGTGATACTAAACTCGAGATTCCTTGTAACAGACCCGTTTGCGATGTATCCTCGAATGTCACAGTGCTACCGGACTCGAGCGTCAAATCACGCACATTCAACAAGCGACCGCCGACCCGAAGGGCAGCCCCATCGACAGATAGCTCAGATGCAGCCACCAAGTCAGCGTTCTTTTCGATAACAATGTTTGTCCGGAGAGTCAGTGACGTTTCCCGAGCTTCCGAAGTTTGGGTATACATAACCTGATTGGACCGAATAACGATCTGGCCTTTACTATCGGCGGACAGCTTTGTTATCGAGATTTGCACTTTATGGTCTTTTGACTTCTGATTAAAGAACGAAACACTGGCAGGTCCAGTTAACTCCAGCTCGTCTAATCGCAGGTCACCTCCTACGTTGCTAGTGAGTGCAGTTAGCGGTTTGAATTCGGATTTTTTACCTTTGTTGCTGACGATAACTTTTTTCTTTGAAATCCTGTCTTTTTCGTCCTCGATGTAAACAGTACCCGAAGCTCCAAGATACTTTCCTTCCCCGCCTTTGATATCAAAAACTCCTTCGAAATGCATTTTAACGCTCAAATGAATGGCAATTCTTCCTCCACTACCGCCTCCACCACCACTTGTTAAATTCCCATTACCCCCCTTCGACCCTATCAGTCCCACTCCCATTAAACTCCTCGACTGAATGTAGATGGTCCCTCCGCTTCCTCCTCCACAAGCTGGCGCTTTACAGTCACCACCGCTGACTAACAATGACCCATCAATCGTCAGTTGGTCACTGGTAACTATACGCAAATAACCACCACCAGAACCTCCAGCACCGTTGACCCTCGACCCACCACCACTACCGAAGGCGGTGGGAACAGCCATGTCACCATACCAGTTCCCTCCCTTTCCGTCAGCACCTCCACCTTCTCCTCCATACCCTGCTCCTGTACCGTATCCTTGCTTGAAATCTCCCTTGCCTGTACCATTTCCACCTGGGTATCCCTTACTTTCCAAGTCGATCGTAGCTCCTGAGTGGATGAGGATGCTAACGGCCTGAATATCCAACCAGCTTCCTCGCAAAAATGAACCGTATCGCAACTCTAAATTTCCAAACACTAACGGAACTTTCGTCAGGTTGGAGTTCTCGAATGATAAAACCGCGTTGCTTTTGACAAGAAGCGAGGCAAACTTGTATTCACCTCTTTTCGATATAAACGTATAGTTCCCATCGACATAGAGTGCCGTGCGCGCAGACCCCGAAAGCTCTGTTCTTTGGCCTTCACCGATGATCATGTCAAGCACACCTGTTATGGTTCCGGCGAATTTATTGTCTGGTCCCAAGAACGTAACTGATGATGATAGCCGTATTTCACCATTCGTCGCTACGTGGAAGCTGCATGCTGGGCTTGTCGAACGTAAGTTGCTTTCAACCTCCAAAATGATTCCATCAGGTACGCTTATTGTGCTAAGAGGACTGGTGACAAGACGTTGGACAGTCATGTGATGATCAAGAGCCAAAGTGACTTTCCCCATCAAACGAAGTAAATCGATGTTGTAGCTCGTTATACGATTTTCTTTGAGGATGACTGGAAGAATGTTGTTGATGCTGATATCCCGGTTGTCAATAATCAAAGTCTTGGTCGGTAATCCATTCTTCTCCAGCAGCAATACCGGACCCGGGGATCCCGAAGCAATGTTAAGACCAAGGCCTCCCCTGGTATCAAACGTTCCTTTGAACTGAAAAACTGCTTGCACGTCAAGGTAAACACGACCCCCGCCGCCACCACCGCCTCCTTGAGTTCCAGCCTTCCCACCACGTGCTTGAATGACACCACGCCCGCTGATCACCTTCCTGATTGTGGTGTGTACACTTCCACCACTTCCTCCGCCACCCTTATTTATCCCGCTTTCGCCATCAGATGATACAACACCATCCAACTGCAGGTTATCGACTTCTAGTACAACAACACCTCCACCTGATCCCCCAGTGCTCCCACCACCGCCACTTCCAGGCTCAATCGAACCAAAGAGCGAGCCATAAATGGGACACGATTGAGACGTATGGCCTCCACCACATCCTCCGTAACTCCCTCCGTACAAAACCGAGACAGATGAAGCACCAGCACCGGGACCCTTCGAACTACCATAACCTAGCCCATCAGCTGTTATGCTTCCTCCCATGCGAACATTTAAGCTAGGCGTTTTGATGACAATATAAGGGCTTTCCAAAGTACCATTGTATTCGACGTTAATCTGCACAGCTCTGACCTCCATAGGTGTTTTTCCACCACGATTGAAAGTAATGCGTCCACCGCTCAAGACGTCCAACGTACGGAATGTCAACGTTCCTTTCTGTGAAGACTTGGTTCCGATTACTCCCTCAGGAGATATCGAAACTAACGCATTATGTCCAATAATCAACTCTTGACAACCTTGCACTTTGCCTGACACATCTAAAGATGGCGATAGAGATGTTTCTTTCACAAACACTCTCGTCGCTAGAACGAGCTCAGCCCCTTCCTCAACGCTAACTGCGCAACGAAGCACAAACGATTGACTTCCTGAAGCACTGCTCGCTCCAAGAAAAAGCTTTTGGTTTCTGACAACTTGAAGCTGGCCAGTAAAGTCTCCCTCAAGCTGTAAAACCTTGATCGTGACAGTTTGGGTCGTATTAGGGTTGACAACCTCAACTCTTCCTTCCTCAACCACCCTTAGTTTTCCCATAGTGTACTGAGCTTGACTTCCGTGCATGATGCTAGTAACGCCATCACTTCGCCGTCCCGCGTTGTTAACAGTGGTAGTATTGTATGGGATGCCAACCAGATATTCTCTTACAAAAATTGTTCCGGCTGCTCCACAGCTGCTTCCACAACCGCCAAGACAACTTAATTCACCAAAGAAACCATTTCTATCATTTACGTACAAAGCAATACGTCCACCTGATCCTCCTTGAATTCCGTTCGACCGAACAACACCGGATCCTTTGAGAAGCTTCGTTGTTATCCTAATACTTCCACCACTTCCACCTCCATCTTGCCTCGACCCTCCTCCATCCGCGTGTACTTCTCCGTCCACAACCAATACATCCGCCACGTTCATGACCAGTTTTCCACCTCCTCGTTGAGGTACACTTGTTTTGTCCAGGCTCCCACTGCCAAACGCAAACGGCTCGAACACTGAACCATAAACAAGATTTTTACTTGATCCACCAGCTTGTCCACCGTGGCTTCCGCCGATACCAGCTTGACCACTGAAACCAGGACCTTCTACATATCCTCCGGCAGTAACACTCAACGAGGCAAAGCTGTTTATTTCAATAGTATCAGCGGTTATGTTAAACGACTTCATCGAAGCCTTTGAGACGAGACCAGAGTAAGCATCAAAAGTAATAAGCTTGGACAATAAAATGACGTAGTCCTTAGCAACCATTAATTTCGCGTTTGCACCGACGTAGATTCTTTCCAGACTAATCTTCCGTATGTTCTTGACGTTTACCGTTGAATATTGCCTTAAGATTAAGGAACTTGTCTTGATCTCCCCGCTAATCCATTCGACTTTCTTCTTCTTTCCGACAAATAGATCAGGCGTTTTAACTATCCCGTCAACTTTCAGAGCTACGCGAGGGCCATTTACTGTCACTGGAATTCGCACTTCTAATACACCACCTACATCTAAATCACAATTTATCTTCCTTCCAGTAGGAAGTCCGACGATCTCCAATCGATTACGTGCAGGGATTATTATCTTTCCGTGTCCATCAGTGTACAGCATGTTCACAACAAAGCTTGGAAATGTTATCTCGAATGTTGATGATTCAAGAATGTACAAGGAATCCAACTGTGATACGGATGAGTTCAATGGTAGATTGACTGCCTGTGTGCTAGGTCCTTTAATAATCAGTCTCCCTTTCTTGGTACTGCCATCTTTGATGAAAATTGTACCCGATGTCCCTCGTTGACCTCCATTACCACCGAAGGTTTGATAACTTCCACGAAAACTTTCGATAGAGGAGTTGACGTGAAAAGCAATTCGCCCACCTCCGCCACCGCCTCCATTACTTGCAGAAGTTTTACCTCCGTTCGCTTGAAAAGCACCAGATCCTTTCAACTCATTGGCTGTTACCAGAAGACTACCACCGCTACCTCCACCACCACCTACGCCAGCATCACCACCGTTAACCTCTACCAACCCGTCATTAATAAATTCCTGAGTAGCATGAATCCTTAGCTGTCCACCACCGTCACCGAGTATTCCTTGCAGTCCTCCACCGCTTGAGCCGTAACTCTCCGGATACTGAACATCGCCATAAACCTCCTCCTGATTGTTTTTGCCTCCCTTCCCTCCGTGAGTACCTCCGTCTGTCGTACCCAACAACGTGCTAATCCACTGTCCGGGAAGACCTCGGAGTCTTCCGTCAGCAAAAATTATTAACTTCTCCACTTGAAGTGAATTTGTAACAACACGCCTGGGGTCCGCTTCGAAGTTCATCGTCGCTTCGCTGTGAATTTCAAGGCTCCTATACCTGTAGTAACCAGGTTTGAAGACACAGCTCTGTCCAGGAAGTAGACGGAAGTCAGTATAATCACAAGTGATGTTATAATTTGTCCGATATAAAGTCACATTAACCAGTTTATAAACTCCATCCTGCGAGATGTTCCGCTCTGCTTGGTAAGGTATCGGAGAAAGAATCGACAACCATTTTCCTTCACCGCAGGGATTGTAAGATTTCGGTGAAGTGAATTTCATAATACCATATGGACAAGTACTCCTGTTCAATGGTGGACCTTTCACTTGGAAGAGTTTGTTTACGTAGGTCGTTAGTTCTTCAGCAATTTTGTAGTGGGAGCCGTAGTCCAACTTCAAAAGCTTTAAGTTGAATTTGACATTCGGTGCTTCGCTCTCAACGATTCCAGAATGTTTTACGTACAACGTGTCGAACTGGAATGACGAAGTATTTTGTCTGTAACTAGTGCTTCCCGGTGATTTTACAAGGAACTTTGCGTTGCTAGAAATGGTGAGATTCTTCACTCCTACAAGGCTTCCTTCAATGTGTAGATTTACACCTTTCGACAGCGAAAGGCTTTCAGGAAGTGACAGCAGTCCATTCACCTTGACCAGAACATTGCTCGTCAACTCTACGGGTTCCTTTTGTCCTAGTGAAAGCACTGACATATATACGTCCTGGTTGTTTCCAACTTCTAAGGCTCCAGTCCTGTCGCCGGTCAGTTTATTCGTAATCAGTGACATCGATTGATCTTCAGAACACAGAATCATGGTTAGTTTTGCGCCTCGTCGAATTTCAATTTCACTAAAGACGTAGTCTATCGCGCTCGGCTGACACAAAAGGGCGCTTGCTTCACCCTTTTGATTGTTCTTGTTGTCAAGCGAAAGTTTTCCAAGTGTTGAGTCCTCTTGTTTAAAATACGCCATTCCAGATGCGCCTGCTGTTTCGCCACTTCCACCATGAATATCCACATCAAACAGCAATAGTGACGTCTTGTAGTAGAGTGCAAGCATTCCACCACTCCCACCTCCTCCAGAGCTTCCACCACTTCCGCCGACAACAGCGAAGACACCCTCACCATGTAGAGAGCGTCCTTCAATCCATACGCTTCCTCCAGCTCCACCGCCCGACGAACTCATTCTACCATTGCTTCCCCTTAATGAGATATTTACGAAGAGTTTGAATAATTTTTAAAATGGAGTTAAGAGCGTCATATCAAACAGTTGTCACATTTTACTGTTGAACACGAGATTTTAAGGGAAGTACACTCAGAAAATTCGATTCAGAAGTATGTCTTTAACAGTAGAAACTTTCAACTGGTGGAAAACGGCGAGTAGTTATTAGAACTTTCGAACTGAAAAGAATAATATGGAATAATGCATTTGGAATGCAACAGGCGGCTTTCGAAATCTCTTACTTCCGCTTTCTAGCAGAAGGATAAATAAGCTTTAGGGAAAGGCAGGCATAGCAGACTTTAGTCAACCACTAAAATCAAACAAGAGGGAACGATGTCCGCTCATGCATACCAAAAAGAGAAAAATGGGCAATTTGAAGAGAGGAAAACCAGAAATTAGAAATTTAGGGGTTACGTTCCCTTTGGGAGCAACAGAGACGGAGGTTAGCTCATGAGAACAATTGCACTAGATGAGCCAAGCAAAAAAAACAGAGTCCAACGATGTACTTTGTAGACCTCGTGCAATGCTTGAAAACTGCTCCAGAAGTATACTAACTGACAACTCACAAAACGAGCGTGGGCGCAAAATGCCAAATTATAGCGTAGCGTCTTGTGTGCAATTCTCCTAGACTTACTTCTAACGTTCTTGAGGCATAGATACATTCCAAGTTTAACGTTCTAGCTCGGCACTTACCTCGCTGATATTTCACCATTGTTGACCAAACGTTTTCGTGCAATGATGTGAATAACTCCACCTCCGGGTGAACTAGACGGATCAGACTCTTTAGAGGGACCACCACCCTCGCCAGGCAAGACGGGTTTAAGGATGTAATCGTAGGGCAGTGCAAGCGTACGTCTTCCACCCATGCCAGCATGATTTCCACCTGATGACTGTTCAATAACAGCTTTAAAATGAGAGAAATGATTACGTGTAATGAGTCCAATAGAGGTGAGTGAGAATGACGATTCATGATATTGCGTTTCTTTCTCATTTAATGAAAGATAACGAAATCTACTCAAAGTTAGCTTTGAGCCTTCAAATATGTAGTTCAGCAGTTTGTCGTGCATTTTATTGTACTGGGATTAAGAAACGGCAGTTTGAGCTAGCGCTAGTACCGTGGCCCCGAAAAAGGTTTATGTGGCACTAAACAAAAAATTTACAAAAATAAAAATTCTGATAATAACATACAGAATCGCATACTAAATGGATTGTCAAAAAAACCCTTAAGAATAACCGGTCGCTTTAGGTGGCTCCCTATAGTTTTCATCTTTACAGGATGCAATCAGTACAGTCTCCATTTATGGGCATTTCTGTCGTTGAAATAGGTGTACGTTCGGTACAAAGCGTGTCCAACTGTAGAAGAACCATGAAAAACACGAAATATTTGTCGAACTGTACAATTTTCGATTGTTAACGTGATAATAACAGCGTTGGAACATTGGCATATTTTCACGATTATCACATTAAGACACATTATCTTCGGATTTCTTCG
>JBAHVQ010000176.1:1668209-1684557 GCA_036872915.1 Nanipora kamurai
TAACTAGAAAAGTTTTTGGGCTAATTGCTTGTACCTTTTGCTGGCCACGAAACCAGAGTAGCACTTTGAATATGACTCTCACATTCCAGTTTGTAACGATGCAAAGTTATTGTAAAGACTTTGTTTGCCACTTTTACACTTAATGTAAAGCTGCAAATGCCGTATTTGCGAAACATTTGCATCTACTGCAAATTTTCAAATACCGTGATTGCATCAAATTTGCTTCGTAGCAAAACCTGTGCAAATTTGTTTATCAAGTTTGCCACGTCGCAAACTAGTGTGCAAATATGCTTCAAACCCGTAGTGATGCAAATTTGAAATTGTAACCATGGCATACTAAATGCAAATTTAACTTGGAGTAAATTTGCCAAGAAATTTGCAACGTGTCAAGTTTGTGCAAAGCCAACGCCAGATTTAGATACGTGGTGGCCCCTGGGCAGCCTTCAGTAGTGGAGACCCACCCTACCTTAGAATACTAAAAAGGTGACAAGACTGTCACCCATAAAGTATATTTTTCAAGAACAAAGAATCTGAATAAAAATGTATCTCTATAAACATCATGATCAATCTATGAGAATCTAGTTCCTATATTTCAAATACAAAGAATCTGAATAAGCTAGCACATGATCAATTTATAAGATTATAAGAATCTGCGAAACTCCTATGTTTCAAGCATAAAGGCTACCATTCAGGCACTCGCAAATACATTTTTCCTTACAAATTTTTTTTCATGAAATATGTGGAGGCCCCCTGGTTGTGCAGGCCCCTGGGCAACTGCCTAGCTTGCCCATGCCTAAATCCGGCACTGTGTAAATCTGTTTTTTTTCGCTATGTGCAAGTGCAACCGGAAACACCAACCAATGACAGTGGGAACAGAAAAAAGGTCAACAAATATTTACACATATTTTATCAACAAACTTTACCTCGTTCACTCGTTTGGTCTGCGGGCCATGACCATTATTACTAATGTACAAACTTCGTCTTAGAGAAGTTTGATTTGTTGGTACTTGATGGTGATATATTGTTCCAGCTGCTCCGTACTCGTCGTTTCCAAAACCACCATAAGCCTCCAGCGTACCATCGTAATCTTCGTCTTCATAGTACAGGGCTATCCGACCACCTGAGCCACCACCTCCACCTCTACGAGCACTGTTGTACCCATTGCCACCATTAGCCTATATTGATGAGTGAGGGACATTTTTCAAGAAAGAAATGCTTCAATGAAAATTAAAACGAAACAGAACAAAAGAAAACACAAACCCATTTGACGTATGCTTTGCAAACTTTTATCTCGGCCAACCAACACATACTGGATAATCCTACCTGAATTCGTCCATTTCCTTCGAATCGCCTTGCTGTTAAGTAAATACTTCCACCGCTGCCACCGCCAGCGTGAAGGCCTGCAGCGCCTTCGCCGTTGACTCGTAGGTAACCATTTACTGTTATACGATTAGATGTATTTAGGAACAGTATCCCACCACCAGTTCCACCATAGGCTAGTGACCCACCATTGCCACCAGAACTCCCTATCGTGATAGAATAATGAACATGAATTTGTAATGGTGTGTTTCTGTTTACACAAATGAAATTATCCTATCCTATTCCATACAACTTCATTCTACCTTATTCTCTTTCATCTTTGATCAGTACGATATATAATATGTCAAATGATATAGAATTTATGATAAAATATGGTATGTGACATTTCTCAAACTCATTTATTCATGAGTAAATCGTTCAATCAGGCGCGCTCAATTCCACCACTTGAGCTGAGCAAAAACTCACCAAATTCTAGCGGTTTCAGCACTGATCCATAGGTCGCTGCAGACAGAATCCTTCCAGCTGCGCGACCGCCACGACCACCATGGCCTCCACCACATCCTCCGGCTTGGAATCCTGGGATATAGTCAGCTCCTTTGCCAGGGCCTGTAATTTCATGGAATACCAAAATATAAACAATCAACTTCAACACTCGTCAGATTCTCTTCCTCATACTAAAGGCCGTAAAGCCTTTTCCTCAAACATAACAGGTTTCATCGAAACTTCGAAGCAAAAAAGGAACTAAACAAAAACTAGCTACAAATGATTTGCCCTTTTGCCCGCTTTTTTTTTTTTTTCAGGCAGTTTTCATAAATTATCAGTTCTGTAAAATAAAGATTGGCTTTTATTTATTCTTACATTTGTTTAAAAATCAGTTCCGCAAAGAAAAAAGATTACTGGGCTAAAATTCGCTACTAAATTTGTTAACAGAACTTTCGGGCAGTTCACAATAAATATAGCTATGTTTCTTTACCAGGAAAGCGAAAGTTCTGTCCACTTAATGTTGCCTCAAATATCGCCAAGGTATCCACTGTAATATTAACAGCGTTCACATGGAGGTTTACAGCTGACAGTCGTCCTCCTGCATGAATGTGTACTGAGCGTCCATTAAATTCACGTATGTTCTCTTGGTTCGTGACCGTCATTGTACCATTGTTACGAATACTAATCTCTTCAAAATCGAACGTCTAAAAACAAAACACAGGAGATTAACATCGAAGGTTTACTAGTTTAGTATTTAACTCATTCGTTTATTTATCTTTTCCCGGTTGGTTTTGCTAAATCATTTGACCCCTTCTCGTTTTTCAGTCAAGTACTTATTCTAGCATCCATCCATTAATCCTTCAGTCCCTATCCGAACGGGAAGAGATAGGACAGGAGAGGATAAAACGGAATGTTATGCAATATAGCATGCGATGGAGTACAATGGGATGCGATTGAATTAAATAGGATGGGTTATATGATTCAATGGGACGAAATATGGTGGGATGGAATCAGTTTGAGTGGTTGACCGGATACATTAACGTATAGATGGTAGAGCGATAGACGAATTACAAAATACCGTCCTGCATGATTTACATTCACGACATGAATATCATTCTTTCGAATTCTATTAAAAAAGACAATAGCCTGAAACAAAAAGTGGAACGGAATGGAATGTAAACGAATGAAATTTCGGTCATGAGTGATACATAACGATGCAAACTAACACATCCTATAAGCAGAACTGATATACAGGAGGTCTGAGAGACAACCATGATTTCCCCAGTCAAACAGCTGGCTAGTTTCTATTTTTAGATCTGTAGCGTTTGTATATGAAAAAGGACATTTGCTTCTCACCCAGACTTAACTTCTCCCCTAAAAACCCCTCCTCCAACTCGTGAGATCTGAAGCCGCCACCTCTTCAAGGCTCAGCTGCATACCATCCAACATACCTTCGTTGCTCTTCCTTTGAAGTCATACATTTCCTTCATGATAACCACACCACCATCAGCAATAGTGATGTTCTGGCACTTCTCTAAAATACCATCGACATCCACAGTCACTCCGGCAACCAACAATTCACCTTGCATAGTTGTGACGCCCCCTTGGTAAATAACCATGTTGAAGGGAAGGTAAGACTCGAGCGACAGAAACGATTGATTGTACCCTAAAAATAAACTCCCTTTTCGATCACCTCGCATGCGACTGACCACAATAGACAACGGATTTCGAGGCTTTTGAGGCACGACAAATAGCACTTGAGCACCGCCGTACACCTGCAGCTCACTCAACTTCACATTTTCGTCATTTTGATCCAAAGTCACCCAAGTGCGGCCAGAGGCACCTTTCGTAAAATCACCGAAGCTCGAACTCAGATTCTTCTGCGGATCTCGTGGAATACGTCCATGTGCGTTGACGTATAGGGTGCGATTCTGAGATTCGAACTCACTGGAGTTCATGAAGAAGTTACGATGAGCACCTATGTCTATGCGGTTTGTACCGTTCCGGGTGACCCTTTCCAAGTAGACAGTCCCAGCTCCACCAGGTTCAACTTCACTTGCTCCACCAGTAGCCAGAAACTGGCCTAAGTAGTTATTTGCTTTGCTGTAAACGCTGATCCTACCTCCTGCTCCTCCCCCGCCATAATGAAGATCTCCATCTCCACCAGATACGTCTAACAAGCCCTGACCGTGGACAAACGAAGCATACACCAGGATACTACCTCCACTTGCACCACTACCACGTGGGGAAATCGCTTTACCGCCTTTAGCCGATAGTACTCCATCGATGTGGGCTGTGTTTAGCGCAACTAGTTCCAGTACCCCTCCACCGCCACCGGCTACCCTTGGAAAAACGGCAGCGCCACCCTGCCGACCGGACAAACGTGGAATCCGGTACGATCCGTATCCTATGCCGACGAAAGTTTCTCCAAGGCCTACTCCTCCGTGGCCGCCATGGCCTGCTCCAGAGCTTCCACTTACATTTGGTTTACCGTTGCCAACATGCGGAGTCGATGAGATGATTTGGTTGTCCGTTGAAAGGGTAGAGAACGGTTCCAGAGTTATGTTTATAAAATCCAATTTTAGTTGATTGGCTGACATCTAAGGGAATAAAAAGGTTGTTAGATTTCTTTCCATTTTTAATTCTTCTCTCCCAAATATCATCCTTTTTACTACTCATTTTCCTTTCATTGGTACAGGTCCCTCCATTTGTTCTGTCCCTTCTATCCCATGTGTCAAGTCTATCTCCTCCACCCCTTTTATGAATTCTATTCCTCCTATCTCTCCTACCCCTTCAATTCCTTCTTTCTATCTTTCATATATTCTTTCCTGTTTCCTTCCTCTTTCATTTTTTTTTACTTTCTTACTTTGTTCCTTTCTTTCTTACTTTCTTTCTTCCCTTCTTTCCTTGTTTCCCTCTTTACTTCATCCTTTCTATTCCTTCCTGTCCCCATGCTTTCTCAACTTTTTATTCCCGTAACTTAATTTCTCATTATTTTTTCATCTTGTCCTTAACATTTCATTTGAAGGTTTCTGCTTTCGTTGACGTTTTCATCCCAAGACTAACTTGATTGATTTAATTGATTAACTTAATTCCAGCTAATTAACACAAAGGATCGTCACTGAAAAAGCTCAAACTACTTTCGACATTGCTTCAAAATTCTCAAAACAAATCTTGCCTTCGCACCACCCCGTATATCTAACGCTGTTCCTTCTAGTGTTATTTCTCCGTGTTTTGCCATCAGTTTCATTTCACCATCAGTTTGAATAACTAGTCTTTCCATAACCAAACTCCATTTCTTTGTCTGGCTTTCCAAGGAGAAAGAGCAACGTGGACCAATGGTGGCTTTCTCGATCGTGTTTACTTTTCCACGAATCACAACGTCAACCATGTGACAGTTGAAGTCCTGAGGAAGTTCTACAGAAGAGTTCACCTGAGCAAGAATCTCGGTCTTGAAAAAACTCGAGGTTCGGTTCACCGATAAGAGTTGAGACGATCGGACGTTCAGTGACCCAGTTCCATCCCCATCGATTTCATCTATCCTTAAATGCATTCCTTCGCCAGTCCAGCTTAGGTGTCCTCCATTTCTCAATATAACCTTTCAAGTATGAATTGAAAAAAACAAAAATAAACTTACGTATGAATACTAGCAAAGAACTTTAGTCTTACAGTTTTATGTTCAACTACTTTGACTTACAGTAATGTACGGCATGTGGTAGCATAGTGCATCACAAGTGCGCATGCTTTTTAGGTTGCAAACTAAGAAAAGCTTTCAGAGCTCTAGATGGAAACCGAATCCGTAACTTCTGATAATATTCACATCGTAACCGTCTTTATAATGCAGATTACTTTCGATGAGTCCAGGCAACTTGATATAGCCAAGAATAAGTATCCTGCGATATTTGGACAGCAAGCCATTTGTGCTCAAAAAAACCTGTTTAGCCAGGGTTTTTTCTGACCCAAAGTATGTTTAATTGTACATGTTGTGAAATCAGGAACTTTGTTTTAATTTCAATAGTTATATTTACATCACATATTTTAGACTTAAAGTTTTTGCTCATTTAGTAGCAACCGTTGCTCAAATTTAGTTATGAAAACGTTGCTCAAATTGTTATAATCTAGAAAGTTTTATTATTTTAGAAATTTCCGTAAAAAGATCGAGCGTAAACTTTGATATTGTTGGAAAACAAATAACGTATTGATAAGTTTAATGTACGGTTCGGCTGGATATTTTAGTCATCACTTTTGTGTTGACTTTGTATGGGAGAAAAGGCCAGCCGCAGCCAAATGATTAATATTCACGTTATCTCCAACATCCGGGTTACTACCATTGCGTCGTAAGAAACAAGAGGAGTACCTTGTCAAACAAGAGGAAATTCTCGTCTGAATCCTCATCTTCGGCAAGAATCCACGACTCGGTCTCCTGAATTGATGACTGAGAAGGAATGGCAAATACTTCCTGAACAAAAAACTGCACTTCGTTCAAAGCCGCATAAGTGGATCCGGAAACCTTGGCTAGATGTATAACCACCTGAAATACAGAGAAAACATGATTGGTTGATCCATGGTTAACATGTGCATTTTAATACCGAGACTAAGTGTGCAGAAGAAAAAACCTAAAAACCCGCATTACGGCTGCACAATCCTTTCTTCAAAGCTTCAAAATTGCGGTAAAAATAATATTCTGGGCGAAATTTCACGGCTACTGCGAAAATGACTAGGGTATCAGTTTTTTTCGGCACTTACTGTACATGTGTCTGATCACTCAGAACTAAAATTAACCTAGACATTCTAATACACATAGGCATCGGCATTGTGTTGTCACCAAAGAGTCTTTCCCACCTAGATTTTCTTATTAAAACTAGGTCGTAAACGAGCAACACTCAATATCACAGTGTTCAACGATATTAAAACAACGGCTTCTGTACATTTAATTGAAAGTTAATCCATCTTCAGACCTTGGATGTTAATTTAGCTAATAAACTTGCTACAGAATTGCAAGATAAACTAGATTTATCCATTTCCCAACGCCTTAGAGCATTCGTCACCAGACTTCGATATATTCAAACAAACCTAGACACGCAATTAAATGTTACAGTCTCAAGGGAGAAGAACGGAAAAAAGCATTTTTCCAACTGTCAAATTTGATCGATAATTATTAGTCATATAACGAAGCAACTAAACCATCTGCTCTGAATGGCGAGTTTTGGATCCTTGCGAGAACCAAACCCCTTAGCTGAATTCCTAACAAAGTTTTAACACATTCCCTGAAAACAACAGATAAGTGTAAGGGTGTGTTCGATTTACCCTATTCCATCATATGAGTAATTAAAATAAAGCAGAATACTTGTTCTATTGAACTAATATTGTAATTCCAGAGTATTCAAAATGGAATATTCGGGAACATATTCTTATTCAGTAATAGGATCAATGAAACGCACCCCAAGTTGAACTGGCCAAGGGAAGCGTTTCTTGATTTTGAATCGTTCACCTTGAGCCTGTAAAAACAGGAAACTGCAGGAAAGGTATCTGGGGATGACAACCAGCAACAAGATTTCTACCGAATGATGAAACAATTGCAAAATGAAATGGCTTTCGTGACCTTAAATCATGATAAATTGTGGAAAGTCTCAATTGAGCTATTTCAAGTGACCTTAAAACTTTTAAGCTGTTGGTGAGAAGTAGTATTATTCCAAACCTGGCCCGTTTTGGAGCATTTTTCGAGATTTGATGGGAATCCGGGTAGGCCATCTAGTTCTCGCGAGGTTCGAGACCTCCCCTGTGGTCGATCGTCTGACCACTGCGTTTCATCTCGTGGCTTTCCTTTCAGACGAATGACTTACCGTGTCCACTTCTTTGCCAATATCCACTCGTCCATATTGACCTTGCCTACAGAAAGTGGTTTCGGTCCAAGAGGCCTGACCGTAAACAAGCGAGTTCCTCAGGTATGCTTGCACGCGGAAATTACTCCAATATTGAGCAGTACATTGAGGGAATATTCGCATGTGGTCAATAGTGAGGGGATAAGGGAAGGTATACGAAACATCTGGTTTGGAAGAACGAGTGTAATAAAAACCATCAGCTCCTGATCCGGAAAGCAAGTTGGAAAGTTGACCGCTTCCTGAAATACATACTCGAGGATGATAAACTTTTGTCTTCGCGCAACTGGGTGGGCCACTGGTTCTTATTCTTATACCTCCAGGGGAGGTGTATGAAGTGACGTCATAGTAAGGACTGATGGAGTTTCCGGAGATCGGCACCTGTCGTATTTCCTTGATTTTGGAAGACGCTCTCGAATGTCCATTATCAATAATTAGCTGTGTTCGTGTAGCATTACCACTTTCATCTTGCACATAAACGGTCCCAGCACCCCCTCTCTCAGCCAAACTCTCACCACCAAAGGCTTGGAGACTTCCAATGAACGTGTTTATCCCAGAATGGTACACGGCTATTCTACCTCCGCCACCCCCACCACTATTACTCCCAACAGCCACGCCACCTTTTGTCTCGATCGTTCCCATTCCGTCAAAATGTTTTGTCCACACCACGACGGTACCTCCAGCTCCTCCACCATCACTAGATCCCATGCCGTTGGCGCGGAGATTTCCTTCTAGCCGAAACATATCAGTAACGTTAATGTACACGATCCCTCCTCCTGAACCCCCACCGCCGCCACTGCCCTTCTCCTTAGGAGTGTAAACAGAGTCGTAAGCCAAGGATGACTGAAACTGATAGAGAGCTCTACCTCCGTTGCCACCGTGACCTCCACCGGAACCTCGTCTTGACCCTCCTTTATAAGATGGTCCCGACTTAGCCGGGTAACCCAGTCCATCTGACGTGATTTCGCCTGAAGATGAAGAAAGGAAATGTACCTATGGATTCAAAACAACTCAATACACTTGCCGTGATTTGATAAGCTTACTCGTAAGTTTATTTGACATCGGGAAAGTATGAGATGTATCGTTGGGTCACTGTGAGGTTTTTGTCAGTTATTTCAACCCTTTAGATCCCAGTCGGGTCAAATATGTGTAAGACAGTAGATGGTTTTAATTTTGCTTTTTGGACAACTTACTGTTCGAATTTCGACCTGAAAACAAGCTTTTTGAAATAAACTGACCGTGACGGACTCAATCTGCCTTACTTTCTCATCTTCCCGGTCTTCAAATTAGCTTTGAAATTTTTCAATAAATGTTGCATTTCTGTACCGAAATGAGACCGGCTCAGCCAATATTAGATATATGACTTCGCGTAGAAACCAACATATAACGCTAATTATATCAGAGAAAGCTAAAAGGTTTTATGAGAAGTTGCATAAATTGGAAGTAAGCATGAAATTACGTTTCCAGATAGTCACCTTCGCCAGGTGTGAAACATGAAGTGAAACAAAAACAACTTTATTAACCTGTGTTTTACTTCACGGGATAAAACGTTGGTGATTTGGAGATTATAATTATATCATAGAACTGTAGGTATCATACCTGCTGCATCAACTGTAAGATTGACTCCACTTAAGTGAACTTCGTTGGATATAATTTTACCGCCGGCGTTGATAATCATTCTCGTCGACTTTACGTTCATTTTACCATGTCCCGGGAGGGTTGTTGCACGCAGTGTGCCTCGTGCTTTGATGGTCACATTTACAAATACAAACGTCCCTTCTTTCTCCCCTTCGCTGTTTCCCCCCGACCACAGGTAAAGTTGTCCGTCTCGATCAATCACGTACTCTTTCGAGTCCGACAAGGAACCGTTCACGTGCATCCAAACTTCACGCAAAGAAACATGCTCAGGCAAAAACAGCGCACCTTTGGGATACACTAACGTGTTCACCGGGAAGTAAACATCTATGTCGTGAAAATACACATCTTGAAGTGCCCCAATATGTAACACCGCTGATCTATCCCCAGTTAAAAGACGGGCTCGGAGTCTCACCTGTTGTCGAGATGCATTACCGTAGAAAGCGAGATGAGAATTACCTTGCAGTACCACTTCATCGAATAAATATTCATCTGACTCTTTAAGCCATGTCACTGTCCCAACTCTGGAGATATCTGAATAGACTCCCCTGAACAAATGCAGTAGATTTTTACCGTCCATTTCAACAGTTTTTGGAAGAGCTTGGCCCTCGTTATCGACGATAAGCTTTCTCCGTATCACCTGACTAGCATTACCTTGCTCAAGAAACACAGTTCCGGATGCACCAGCCTCCTTCCCAGGTCCGCCTCGAACGGAAAACGTGCCGTTGTAGTTATGGATATCACGATAGTAGACGGCTACTCGTCCACCGGATCCACCGCCAGCAATGCCCGACGATCCTGAACCACCGCGGGCTTCAATAGACCCATACCCGTCCAATTCATCACATGTTATCCATATGCTTCCTCCACTTCCCCCTCCACAGCCACTACGTTGTCCACCAACGGGTGCTTCTTGACCATTAGCAGACATGGAGCCATCAACGATTGTACGACGTGAGTAGATTCTTAACGCACCACCACCAATACCGCCCAGTCCCCCACGAGATATCGTGTTCGAGTAAGGGTATGTTTTTCGAAAGTAATAGCTGCCGTAGTAAAGTTTGCCTGTAAACGTGAAGGTCACGTTAAGATAATATGGCCATAAATTAAGATGAAATAACAACGAGGCTTCCCTTTAATGATGCACAATGTAAATGCTTTAAATTTGGAAGTATCAGAGTTGGTAGTTGATCGTCCAGGCTGTTGTAGTCTTCAGAGACTCTTGTTGGTGATTGACGTTTAACGGCCTCAGTAGCGGTCATATTCAAAGTCTAAGGGGAGGTGTTTGGTAGGCTCACCCACTGGCGAGGCTATGGGAGGAATGGGCGTTCCGGACCTCCCTTTTTTTCAAGACCAATTTTGTGATTCTTCTTAATCCATAAGAAACTGTTGGAGGATGTAAGAAGCAAATTTCTCAGTAGACCACATTAACAGTCTTTCAATACTTACCAGAAGAGTAAGGAAGTCTGCTCGTTGAAGCAGTAAATGAGTTTCAGAAATTCAAAAACTAGCGTTTTAGAGACCTAAAAATCCAATAATTTTCAGGGGAGTATTCCCGCGAGTTACCCTAGATGACTCCAGCTTTTAGACCTCAGTAAGCTTATGCACAACCGACCTCCACCAAGCAATTTTACCCAGGCCTCGCCGTTGGCTCGCCTATATTGATCTAGCTCGGTTGTGTGCGTCATAGTGGGCGTTCGTAGCTAGGTACACGTAGGTACTAGATCTTGTTGGTTAGTCAGTGTGGCTGTTAGCGTGAGTTTATTATTTGTTGGTATGTAAGAATCCCTACCACCAAAGAAAAAAAATATTCCAAGGGAAAACCAAAATCAATAAATTTTCCTACCATAGTCTGTTCCGTATCCTCCGGGACTGCCAAAGTTATGTGGAGTATATAAGGAGCCATAAGTCTGTCCTGCCAAGAAGGTACCTGCACCACGTCCTCCGTTCCCTCCGTAACCCCCGCCACTTCCTCCAGATCTTGCTCCAGTCCCTTGTCCAGGGCCAGTCCCTGTTGTATATCCAGAATGATTTTGTTCAAGAATTCCTCCCGAGTACACAGCGACTGTATCAGTGGCGTTAATGGTGAGGCGGCCGTGAGAAAGGAAACGACCTCCTCCGTAAACCTAGTAAAAATCATTAAACAATGCATTTAGGCAATGTGAGAGAGAAAACGACAAACTCCATAAACCTGGTAAACATCATTAAACAACGCACTAACGTTTTTTCTTATCTTTCGACTTTCGTATTTGAGTTTCACTTGAAGAAATTAAAGAGATTAAGAAAGCAACAACAATGACGGCAGTAAAAATTAAATTTTACGTCTCACAAATAAAAAACACTTGCTAATCTAAGAATATTATTCTCCCTTCCACTAAGCTCTTTCAAGCAATTCCAGTTGGTTGATTAATGTCTTTCGACAAATACAGACCAAACCTCAGATAGCTTTAACTAGTTAAACTTTATCTATCTTTTTGGGAATAGTTCCCGGACACTTTTCTAACTCTTCAATAAGTTTGATGAATCTATGGCATCAAGATTACTAAAAAACGGTGAATTCAAGTGGAGTTAAAAAGACGTAACCGACAAGGGGAAGGTAGAAAAAGCAATGATCTGTTTAGTTGACCAGCATAGTAACAAATATTTTCCATCGCTTATACATTTAAATTTCGCTCCTGTGCCTTTCACGTGGACAGGATACTTTATTAAATATCTTAATTTATTGATCGCGTTCAACCAATATGCTGCACATTAAGGAAATAAAAAAGATTACCGTAAAGTTTGCAAGATTCAAATGGAGTTCCGGCATGTGAAAGAAGTCTCCCAACTTAACAAAACCTTGGTCTTGAACGTGTAGTAGCCTCAGCGAGTATTCTGATGGTTTACACTGCTTTCCGATGCAACTCATTGCGTCGCTCTGAAGACTGCCTCCATGGAGAACGAATACTTCTTCTAAGCCATCCACCTGAAAGATAAAGGCTTAAAAAATATTTGGACCGGGCGTTTCTGGTTCTTCTCGAGTTCAAAGATCAGGGAGTCGGAATCCATTCCCTCCGTATTTTCCTTAACATCCTGTTTATTAACGTGAAACTTCGCACAGATGTTAATCATCACAAGAATTAACGAGAAATTTCAGTGTGATTTCTAGCTAATGATGACTTTACAACAGCATTTTTGTACCAAATCAGTTTTTTTTGTGTCCAAGGCAATGATAATACGATAATAAATGAAATTAATTTATCTTCTAGGAACTTTTTCTTGAAGTATGTCACTAACGCGTGTAAAAGGTCATGCAATTGACACAATGACGTCACAGATAACAGCATTTTCTTTATTTAAATGAACTATCAATATTTTATAAATATTTGATAAAGCTTTTAACAATAAAGCCGCTGTTTAATAATTCTACACCACAAACAACAATTATTTCAGAATCATCCTCAAGGTAATACGAAATGATAAATCTACAATTATCCTACACTACTGAAGTCAACTGAAAAAGTTGATTGGAGCGGGATTTGAAGTCGCACCTTTGGGATACCGGTCCGCCGCGTATTGCTGTTGAACCATCGAATCTACAGGGATTGGAGGCGAGTTATTATCCAACTTCACTTTACGAGATATTTTCCCTGTAGACTCGAAAGTTCAACAGTAAGAGCGGCGGAAAGGTATTCCGAAGGTGCGAGTTCAAATCCCGCTCCAATCAACTTTTTCAGTTGACTTGAGTAGCAGGATAATGGTGAATTTATCGTTTCAAACAAGAACTAATTACAACAGGTCCAAGTGAATTTGAAGTCTACTGTTACCACGGCAATACACTGCCCTGTTCGAGCACAGAAAAGTTATCACGAAATAATTTCCAACAAAACTTTAGGAAAAGTCCTGACATTTCAGCTCCTGATTCCGAATAATTTTAAATTTACCAGGAAAAAGCCTTGAGCGAAACAGAACCTGCCACCCGGTTGAAATCGGGTTACGGGTACATTTTTTAAACTCTATTCCGGATATTTTAATTTCACAATACCCAAAAAAGATTAATGTTTGCCCTGATTTTAAGTCAGTCAAAAAATTAAATATTTACCTGGCCAGACGAGAATATGCTTACACTCTTCAAGAAGTTCTTGCGTGGTAACGTCAACTGACCTTTCTCGTAAACGCGCAGGCTCAACGGCGTGTCTGGATCGGTAATATTGATTGCAAACTTTTGATTGAACCCGATGTGGAGGGTTCCCGATTTATTGCCATACATCCTGTGGTTTTGAATCGCAATATGCGAGCGCGAATCCTTGGTATTTCGGAACGCAACGTGAGCTGATCCAAGGATGTGGAACTCGTCGATCTTGTAAAGGGAGGATTCGAGGTGGATCCATGTCTTGGCACTGTCGTGTCCCAGATAGTCATACCTAACAGAAAAGAAAAATGTCCAGTTATTCGGCTTATATGGATTTACGAGAATTTATTCATGATCAACCATTCAACTGGCAGATTTTCCAACTCGACAATGCCCAGTGCCCGATAACGGAAGACAAGCACAACAACAGAACTAACGTAAAACAAAGGAAAAACAAAAAGAGAACAAAGAACAAAAGAAAAAATTCAGTCATTAACCAACCTCACCGAAAGTAAAAAAAAATTTAGTTCCAAGCTAGAAGAGCGGGATTTAAACTCGCAGTAAGACACGAATGTCGATACTGGACCAACACGGACGCCTTATTCTAGCGTTTTGCAGGCTTTTTTGAGCTAACCTCGCGAATGTCTTTACAATTCGACCGGGTTTAAAAATATTTTGTTTCATTTATTGACATGGTATCCCATAATGTAATGTTTAGTAAACGAGCAGTCAAGCTTCATTGGGTTTCACTTTACCGAGTCTGACCCCTCAAATATCCAACCTCAGTGTACAATGTAAACGTTTGTCATTTTGTCCCATTTCCTGTTTGTCTTACTTCCTGTTTTTTTGAAATTTGTCTAAAAAGTTGGGTCAGAAAAGTGTCGTTTTTTTGCGCGCGTAATATGTCACAGTTCGTTGTGCAGCGACAAACAGTGCCACGAAGTTTAGCAAAAGTTTTTGAATCGTTTTTTCAATTTCCTCAGATTTTAATAAGTTAGCTAGAGCGTGTAAAACCACAGGCAGCCCAGAAGTGAAAGTAGTTGACTTTAGTATTTGCTTATATAGTAAATGTAGTTATAAAAGTTGTTTTTACCTCTTTTGTCGCTGGCGAGAAGCAAGAAACAGCCGAAATTCGAACAATTTCAAAACTCGCCCCACTTCCCTTACTGCAGCCTACGCTTTAAAGCGTAGGAGCGGGATGAGTTTTGAAACTGTTTGATGTTCGGCACTTTCTAGCTTCTCTCAAGCGACAACAGAGGTAAATACAGCTTTTATAACTTCATTTACGATATAAGCAAATACTAAAGTCAACTACTTTCACTTCTGGGCTGCCTGTGGTGAAACGCGAAGATTATCGAAGACGGTGATATTATGAAGATACATCACTGTCGTGATTTCCATGTCCAGTGTGATTTTCTCGTGATGATGGAAGTACTTTTTTAATCAAGTTATTAAACAACTCCAGTGGCCAATAGACGAAATTATAATTATGCTTCATTTATTTCATAGAATAAAAAAAAACATTAAAATGCTAGAATTATAGGCCTTGGTCACTGTTGCTGCAATTTAATTTGACCTTTTAATAAGCTCTTGAACTTCGTAGCAAATATGAATGTCCGTCCTGCGATACAATAGGCCACTTACAGTAAGATATCATGTGAACTTAATCCACTTTTGACAGAAACATGAATTATAACCCATCTAAACGTATCTTTATTTATACTGGATAACCCTTCAGCTACCAAAGCTGTTCTTCCTAGAGGTCTAGTAAGGGCCATTCCTCATGGGTCCAGTGATACTCGAAGCCATAAACGCACAGTTAATTTTACTGGTCGTCATATTGAATGATGAATTCATCTCATTTAAGATGGCGACCTAAAATGAAACATGGTTTTGGCCTTGCTAGAAATTGTTCATTCTCGCTGAAATTTCGCATGAACGACGTTAAAAAATTATCTGTACCTGCCTTAAATAAAAAACCTCACTACATCTAGGATATTACTTTAATCACCACCTGGATTCATGATTTCATATCTTTTGTACTAAGAGGGCTGATGTCCCGTGATATGTTAACCTTATATAGCCCACTCGATAACTTACCGTTGCCAGGGCTCAGATGTTCCGGTGAAGATCTCGATATCCGACATGTGTGCCCATCTATACGGTCGCGCGGTTAAATCCATAAAAAGTTTGGTGACGTTTTTCATTATACTAACATCGGTGAAAGATCCTTGGATACATCCATACTCCATGCTAACGTAATCTTGATGAACAATGAACGAGCGACCAAGGCCATCCAAACCAGTGAGCTACAAAAAACAAAACGGGAAGCCAGCAACAAACGTTACAGCTTTTGTTATTGAAATGTCCTTAAGGCGCCTTCCCACGACAAACAAAAGTTTGGAAACACGAGTTGATAAACTCATGAGCTGGGTGAACGTCACGACGACTGTTGTAAAGTATGTTGGCAAAACGCTGGCAAAATTTTTACAACAAAGTACGTCCGAATACCCGGAAGTAGTTTAACTTCTGTCAAGTCTTTTAGAGCGACATAGCATCACCATTCTTATTTCATTATTGAAAACCGCTATCTTACTCCTTTGACCATGGTTTGCCATCAACCAAACAACATGCACGGACTCCAAAAGCGCGCGAAAACTATTTTAGGCATTACACAATGTGACCCAATGATTTTTTCACCAGTGCAATTTCGCCATCCTAAATGATCGCAAGAAATTTTTACACGAGTGAAAAAAACAATCGTTATTTTGCCAAGCTGATCGCACAGAAAAAATAATTTTCTTAAGATAAAAAAATTCTTAATACAAGAATTTTTTTCCTGAATAGGTGATGTGCACGTTACGTCATGGCCGCCATGTTGGATGAACTTAACAAAGGTTTTTCTTTATCTGCAATTATA
>JBAHVQ010000176.1:1714087-1724511 GCA_036872915.1 Nanipora kamurai
GAGGCAGATTTAGAGTGTTGATTTTCACAATCTTTGTCGTTAAGGCCGTTGTTAACTAGAAAACACCGTTGTAGAAACATTAGACTTCAACCGATGTCCCCTACTTTTGCTTTACGCGAGACATGGATCTTTCAAAGACCCAAAAAGGCTCTGCCATGGATTAAAAATTCATTTTGTGTCCAAGGAAGCTGGTTTGCTTATTTTTTTTTCCGTTCTAAGTAGGATTCAAATTCGTGATCCATGTTTTCGCATGTTTCAAAACTACCAAACATCCGCTGCAGGTTCGTCATATGTGCAACCTAAGTCCACTTATCGTGACTTCCAAGTCACGATATGATGTAAACTCCCACATGGACAGAATTTATGTTTCGCTTTCGCCTTCAAAACTCCCTGTCGCAGTTAATCATTAACCAAATATTAACCATGGACAGCATTTATGTTTCGCTTTCAATGTATACAGGTATACCTTCCTTCAAAACTCCCTGTCGCAGTTAATCAGTAACCAAATATTAACCATACTTGCCTGAAAGTATTGTCCATTCGAGCTCTCAACAGGCATCCAGGCGTTTGAGATATGAAGCCTGCCGTCGGTGGGATAATAGTAATGGTAACGACTCGTACCGCTTACCAAGATTTTCTTCGTGCTTGATGCGGTTAACTGGAGGTTCCCAGTTTGAATACCAAAAGATTTCATTGTTTCCTCTGGAATGAGAGATTTTATGAAATGATGTAAGTGACGTAAACTCCTTGGTGACTGCATGGCTCATTTTCGAACCATAAAATTTTAGTATTTTACTCTAAATACTTATTAACTCCAGACAATTTTACTCGTCAAGGGGAGGGCCCTCATTAAGGGAAGAGTTAAAATTTATACAAAAGTGAAGCCAGCATCGGAATTCGTGGCTCTCATGGTATACGCTAGGAAGTAGGAAAGTGCAGTCATGCATAACGACATGTTACCACCTGGTAACTAAGGGTAGGTTAGATTAGCCACATAGCAACGAGTGTACTTTTCTCTTGTGTATTGTTGCTTTTCCCTTGAGAGAAGTACACTCTTCCCTGTTTGGCTAATCTAACCTACCCTTAGTTACCGGGTGGCAACAGGTCGTTATGCATGATTGTTCTTTCCTAGCGTATTGCTGCGTTATATAGAATATGCCAATTGACCGCTCCAGAAACCTTGGAAAGACTGGGTTCGAGGTAGCCAGTGCAAGCTATGATTGGTCGATGTAAACCATCAGCCAATCACAGCTCGTGTAGGTTACCCAGAGCCCAGTCTTTTAAGGGTTTCTGGCGTGGTCAGTAATAAAAGCATTAAAATCATTCTGTCATCAATTTTGAGTGGACTAGACTCTGGGTGTTACGCTCAATCTCCATTTGCTATTTTAATCGCGCGATCGACTTTTTGCGATCGCTTTCTTTTATCTTGTGAGCTCTCAACTGGATCCGTTCCAGCCGATAGCTCACAATCCAAAAGAAAGCAATCGCAAAAAGTCGATCGTGCGATAAAAATAGCAAGTGGAAATTGAGCTTTAAGCCAGATGTTTACAATAGTTCTGCCAGGGCTGACTAAAGCAAAAGTTGCATCGTCGGACTTGGTATTACCTAAAATCCGGTCGTACGAACTCGAATAACTTTCTCAGCGGGTACGTCCTAGCGTGTGAACAGTACCGTTGGTAATATGTTATCCTGCTAGTAAAATTCAAGTATGGTTGTTCAAGGCGTTAACCGCGCGGTTCACTGTCTAGAAATTGTCCAACGGGAGGGATTGTGGCACAGCTAACTTGGTACAAGCCCAGCCTACTTTAATTTTTGTTCATAGAACCTCATTCTCAGTATGATATAATTATTACAGTATCTACTCTTAAATGATTTCATGAAAGAGTAGCACAACCACAAAGCCCAAGTCAAAGGTACTAGTTTTGATGATCAATATATGTCACACTTTGGAGTTACGTTCCACTCCCACGAAGGGCTTTTGCTCGAAACGTCAGTTTTTCAACACCTACGTTCCAGTAGTTTCCCCAAACCTTTTGGTTCTCTACAAGATAAAACTACTCTTTGTCAGACTTGCGTCAACAGGATTATTACCTCAAGCTGTTGAAGTCCTCCAACTAAACGCTATTATAACACAAATGAATAACAACCGAGGCAACCTTTGAATTTCCTCAGTAAAAAACGAATATCGTTAGGTCTTTCCTAACCAGAATAAACCATTTAATGAAATTAGTTGTATCTTTGAGTTCCACTAGTAAAATACTTTATCCAGAAAAACGAGAAATTTACTTGTTGTTTATGGTAATTTATTGCTCTAACTCCATTGTTTCGTAAGCCAACATCACTAATCCATTGTGAATTGAATAAACCTTTACGCTTGAAAACACAATATGAATTAATCCTCTGCTTGAACTGTTAACAAGGATGCTGTTTACTCTACTATATATGGATACCTGCGTATTGCATGAATACAATTATACCAATATGTTCTTTAATTAAACAATTCGCGCAAATGATTTAATAAACCAGCATGACTTATGTGTGGTTTAGTCGAACTGGAATCAATTTGAGAAAGAGTTATTTTGAACTCGATGTTGCCAGTAGGCCCCGAGCGTTGTTCATATCAGAAATTGTTTCTCAAAGTGGGGTTGAGTATATGCAGTCAATCGATGCATAACTTAAACGTTAATGCACTTGCCAACAACCACATTTCATTACAACAACATTTTAACGTAACGTTGCTCAGCTTGATGAGTTGAACCCACAAGACAAACGTTCAAGCGTTTTCGTTGTAGATATAACTGATTTTCCATTTCAGTCAAAACGTTGTGTTACCAGACTGATTAGATTACCGTTCCTCTTATTAGCATATCAATGAAATTCAAATATCTCAAGAACGAGATGATATATGAAAGAAATTTTGAAAGGTGTTACATCTCAATCTTCAAGAGTTATTTCAAATGACAAAGTTTGATTTTGGCTTCGTAAGCATGGTAAACATTTTGAAGTGAACTTCGTTAGTCGCAGCCAAGGGGCTGAGCCAAAGGGGAAAGCATAATCGCTGATTTCCCTCAAGCCGTGACGTCACTTTGTAGTACAAGAATTGGATGTGAAAATATTGGAAAGTCTGAGTTGCAAAGGGAGGAGAAATGTAGATGCCGTTTATTCCACAACCCAATCTGTGCCCCAGAGAGAAAGGTCCCTTGTCTTCTAATTTTCTCTTATGTTGTTCACGAGTGAAATTTAACGGACACGCATAAGCGATATTTCCCTCTTGCACGAGTAACGAGAGAAATTCGTCGTTTAGATATCCAAGGCAAACAAAGGAATTCGTGGTGATCAGGCATTACTGTGTTATAGAATGTGGGCCATATTCTATAACACAGTAATGACAGAGTAATTTTAACGCTATTGTCATTGCCATATGATATGGCAATGACAATAGCGTTAAGATTATTTATGACGATGACAATAGCGTTAAAATTAATTAATTAAAATTAAAAGTAATTTTAACGCTACTGTCATTGCCATATAATATGGCAATGACAACAGCGTTAAAATTACTCTGTCATTAATTTTGTGCGGACTAGACTCAGAGTGTTAAGCCAGATATTGCGGTGGTTTTCGGTGAACTACCGTTGGTTCCGTCTTGATATAGGTTTTTGAAACAGATACATCCGGCTAAATTCTTACATTCCAAACAACACCTTCATCTAACAGAGTATATAAGTCCAAGCTCGAACCATCTCATTGGCCCTTTTGACATCTGGACATCTGTGATAGAGTTAAGGGACGGGGGATTTGGCAGCCAATGCCTCAAAAATTCCGAAAAGATGGGAAAAGTTTGAGCTGACTCGGGGAAAAATCTGGTCAAATTCGGCAGATTTATTATAACTTGTAACAAAATTATTCAAGTCGCAAATAAACATTTGGACAAAATTCTGTTTGCACCCTCCAGCGAAATTTTGTATTCCTTTACCACTGCGCCAATCCATCTCATTGAAACTGCGACCATACATACAAAATCAAAAGTCCACCTCCTTACATTTGCACCGAAAGGATTACTACCTCTAGCTGTTTACGTCCAGGAGCTACAAAAACTCTTATAACATCAATGAATAATATTTAAGACACTCGTTTGAAATTTCTCAGTAAAAAGTGAATGTTGTTAGATTATTCCTAACCAAAATACACCATCTAATTAAATGAGTACAAGTATGAGTTGTATCTTCGAGTTCCTCTACAAAAAAATACCTCACCTTGAAAATTGAAAAATTTAATTATTGTTTACCAATTTATTGCCCTAATTCCATTGCTTCGTGAGCCAACATCACTAGCTCATTGTAAATCAAATTAGCCTTTTTACTTGAAAACACCAAAGGAATTAATCCACAACTTGAATTAATAACGAGGACGCTGTTTACTCCACCATATTTACATTAAGATATGTCCTTTGATATATATATATTTATATATATATATATATATATATATATTGATATATATATATATATTGATATATATATATATATTGATATATATATATATATTGATATATATATATATATATATATATATTGATATATATATATATATATATATATATATAAATTCGCCCAAATGATTGAATAAAGAGAACGAGGTATGCGTACTCTAATAACAGTGGAATCTATTCGAACTGGTAATTTTGACCTCGATGTTATCAATAAGCACCCAATGTTGTTCAGATTAGATATTGTTTTCACAAAGTAAGGTTAAGTAGGCGCAGTCAATCGAAGCATAACATGAAATAACGCGAATGTTCTTGTCAAGTACCTAAATATACACTCGGTGTGCACCCTGCTGTGACTGGCAAGAATTTTCGTGTAGTTTGCATCCAAAAATGATCAAGTTTCTTTATGTGTTAGATTTCCTGCTTGAATCAGATGTTCGTTGGTTTTAAAACAACTATCGAATATAAATAATTTTCGAGTGAGAATAAATATTTTACGCTAACAACGTACTTTGTGTATTTGTTCGCACCAACAGGAAACACTTAATTTTAAAGTGTCAAGAATACAGCTAACCTGTTTTTCCACCATTGCTCAGAAACATCCCTCGGAAATTGTCGTTTAAGCAGTTCACACTGATCCTTCCACCGCTGCCCCCACCTCCTCCATTTCTTCCAAACCCTCCAACGGTCTCCAGCACCCCAGTTCCAGTTAGTGTGCCACATTCAACTGCAATCCCACCACCACTTCCACCGCCTGATTTCATATCTTTTTCACCATGTTCACCATTGATGCGGATAACACCATCGATGGACAACATCGAGGCACTGATTTTTAGCAGCCCACCACCTTTGCCGCCGTTTCCACCTTGACTGCCAGCCTCGTCAACGTTCACACTGGATCCGTAAGGAATGGCTTGGCCGACGTCGAGGTTTCTCCCGCTTTCTGCTCCTCCGCGGCCCCCGTAGCTTCCTCCAGAACTGCCATGACCAGCTCCAGAGTTTGCCAGTTCGTTGTATCGCATGGCAACAATTGCTGAAGAAGCCAACGATAGCGTTCCGGTGACATTGAACGAATGCGTGGCTACAGACGAAGATGTCTCGAGGAGAACATCGCTTCTGATGTCTAGGGATTCATAGCTATGAACTCCTGGCGAAAAGCGACAAGGCGAGGTGATCGTGGTAATGCTGGAAGACGAGCACAAATTAAGATCACCCGTCGCTTGACGAATTTGTCCGCTCCAAATCAACGCTAGAATTACAACCAAATGCATTGGTAAATTCATACTATCGGTATTTTCATTCCAAAAAGAACATCACTTTATAACATTCCCACTTGATGAGGTTAGTTCCTTCTCGTTCGGAATGTCGCGATGAGTGAAGTCTACAAATGAAGTGCGTGAATATGTATAGGTCTGATGCATAGGAAATGAGAAATGAACAAGGCAGATGCGCACGCACACTCCCTTGAGAGTATGAAAGCTTTTGGTCCAAGATCAACTCCATACACTAGGGACCTTAAAATCTACGTCGTTAACTTCAACGTCGACATCCTTAAAGATTTCACCATTCAAAGAAACCTCGGTTAATTGACTACAGTAGTTGATATATATGCCTTGTTTTAAGTCTTCCAAAACGCTCCGGTTTTTCCAAAATGAGGGAAATCTCCAGCTAAAGTCAATCTTAAGTAACAGCTCGTGTCCCTCGGCGATCTAACGTCGCAACCAAGAAGTAAAAATAGGCCGAATGGCAATGGGGAGTTTAAGCAAACCATTAGCAAACACTAACGGCAACTCCTACCGTAACGTATTCATACAATAAAACATTTCGTTCAAGAGAAAGGAATGAATAATTTGTAGCCCCAAGAGTATTTTCGACACTGTCGTAGCTCCACACAGGGCGTCTTTGGAGCATTTCCACGGTTTCACGACAACGTTGGCACGCAGTGTACGTAGAATGTTTTTTGTTGTTTATTTGCTAACTGAGCAGAGTTACTTTGATGAGTTTCAAAAGTTAAAAAGCCACATTCACTATTCATTGAAACGGCAATGACATGTTGTTCGATTATCAAAATATTGTTCTATTATTGAAATATTGCTTTATTATTGAAATATTTATTATTATGGTCCGAATTGCGTTCTATACAAAACGACAGCAATGTTGAGAACGCTTTTGGGATGAAAATTATTCATTCTCTATGTTTTGCATGAAGGATTCTTTTGTTGAAGTTTTGTTGAAGTTGACATTATAGATCGCACGGTTCCTATTCATTTCTCAAGCGCACCTTTGATCGTTTTGATGCCCTTAAAAGATGTAAGGTGTCTTAGGAGCACTTTGAAAGATAATCTATAAGTTGATACGACTTCGTGTTTTTAACGCACGCTTTCTACGTTCCAAAGACTGAAGATTGTCTCCCGTTCCCTCATTGACACTCCACAGCGATGCGTCACGAGGGTTCAAGTGGGCAACAAGCAGGTCGATTAATTTCAAAATTTCCAGGTAAAAATTTCGATCATTCCAGGTAAAACAGGTTGCTCTGAAACACTTGACACAATCTGAAGCGAAACGGGAGGGGGTTGAAAAAATTAGTTTCCGCGCTTGAGATTTTAACTCGAGGTTCGATTTGTCATTTTTTAAGGTGAATATCACTTAAGGTAAACGCGACTTTTTTGTTTGAGTACTAGGTAACGAGATGTCTGCTTGGCACATTACTTATTTCTGTAACTCTATTAATATTAGCTTTATTATGTATTACTGATGAAGGTATTAGCTCTAAATTCAAGAGTAAACAAAGGTTCTGCTGGTATGTTTCTAGGTTCGTTTTAATGTATGTTTCAATTTCCAGCGTCAGCGAAAGAGGATAGTACAACTTGTCTTTAAAAGACGGAGGATTTCAATCCTTCCACCCCTTAGCTTCTCAAACTTCGTCGCAGGAAGGGGTTTACAGGGACGGCGAAGCGTTATTTCAAGTGGGGGGCTGACGCTGAAAATCGGGGAACCCCTCGAATATTTAAGAAAATAAAGGTTCTGAAAAACAATCGCTTATTTCGTCACTGAATTTCATTGTAGTAAACATTGCAAATTTTAATGCCTAAGGATTTTTATTGAATGACTTATTATATGGACAAGCCAAAAAAGGAAACAAACAGAAAACCGACTACCGCACGTACTGTATGATGACTCATTCAAACCTCTTTGCCTTTTGTGTAATTATGTCAATCAAACATGGACTTCTCAGTTAATTTCCATACGTTAGGAAAGCACAATCATGCATAACGGACTGTTGCCACCTGGTAACTAAGGCTAGGTTAGATTAGCCAATCTGCGAAGAGTGTACTTTTCTCAAGGGGAAAGCAACAATACGCAAGAGAAAAGTACATTTGTTGCCGTGTGGCTAACCTAACCTACCCTTAGTTACAAGGTGACAACATGTCGTTATGCGTGATTGTGCTTACCTAGCGTATTTTTAGCGTATTACTGTGATCACGGGCGTTGTTTTCTTTTTGAAAGACTTCGTGTAATTAGATTTTAGTAGACCCTTACAGCCCTCACTCATAACTCTGAACCCACTATAAAACTGCGAACAATTAAAATTTTCACTTATTCAAATATTTCAGAACACATAATGACCTCAATGTATTGAAGATACTCCTGAGAAAAGGTGGGGGCTAAAGCCCCAGCCCCCCGGCTCTGGTTCAATCGTAGGCCATTCAAGTAAACTGTACCAGGCCAGGCTTAGTAGGGGAACGGTGACGGACAAAGCCTGCACAATGAGATAGCTGGGCCAATTTTTGTTGAAAATGATGGTTTCAATTTTACCGTCCTATCTTGGTTCAACATTGAGGGTATTGGTTAACGACAAAAATTTCTGAAACTAAACAAACAAAAGAAGGAGCAATTCTCACATCTAATATTTAAGAGGCGATTAGTTCATAACTTTTGTGCTTATTTTGTTGGGTTAATACTAGGAGGCAAAAATGTTTCTCATTTCCAGTTTTAAATCTACTCCTTCCCGTTCGATTAGGATTCTGTTCGGATAAGGTCTTTCTCAGGTTAACGCTGGACGATCTTATTTACCCAAGAGAGACCTTTGGACAAGATAGTTGAAATCAAGTCAGGAGTTTACCTCTGCTCACACAAGGCCGGCCAGAACTGACCTTCTGGTAGGATGTGGTGCTTTTTCCTTTATGTTGTTTATATTGTCAACATCAACGATAACCAAACGAGATGTGTCCCGGATCGAAGATGACTTAGGCAAAACGTGTAATCTGTTCATACCGGCATATTTGCAACTATATATTTAACCCGACCTCATTAAGATTCTTTAATAATTAGTTTAAACGAGTTCCCGGAAGCGAGTCATCGAGCAACCCAGGTAAGGCAAAAAGCAACTTATGAACTCTGAATCCAAATTCCAGTGACAATCCGTCATCATAACATGAAATTAGTTCGTAAACCCGTTCTGTACAATTGGTTCGAAAACTTTGAAACCACTGTTATGACTGTCACTTAATGTTCTCACAATCCCAGCCATACAATCCCCGTATGAGATAACCTGTGCTGAGCTCCAGCTATCCGCACGGTACTATCCAAAAGTATAAAAAATATCCTCATTTTTCGCATACTTTTCGGTATCTTTTACCAAGCGATAACTTGAGTACTGAAACGAGCTAACTGGGGAGCTTAAACAAGGTCCGTTTTGAAGCCACGTATAAGCAAACGGAAATAACGTAGACATTTTTGATGGCGGCAGCAGTTGGAGGCCTAAAGTCAAGAACGACAAATTCGGTGTTTTGCCATCGGTGATTTCATTTTAATCCGTAATTTCATTTCATTTTAAGGTGAGTTCCTTTTTAACATGTCCTTTTGGGGTTTTAACAGCGTAAATTGCATAGTTACGCTTTCTGAAATGTTAGTACCTTCCAAAGAAAGAAGTTTTTTTCTTTTTCAACTCAAATACAAAGCCGAAACATTTGTTTTACGACGAAGACCAGGGAAATCAAACTTCTGAACGCATCAGAAATGCAGTTTTCAGTCCAACTGACACACGGTAAGTCCTGCCCGGGCTGTCAACAACGTCGAATACTTATTTCCTGTGCTTCGTAGCCTTATTAATTATTAGGTCCCTAATAACTACTTCGCACATTCATAAACTTACAGTCCGTCATTGGACAAATATGTATGTGAGACCACAATGGACCAGTGCCTTGTTTTTGTTGAAGAGTTTACTGATGGTAGTAATTTGATAATGATCAGTCAGACTGGACTGACGTTCAATATTTTTGAGCACGACAATTTTTCAAGTCCTATGTACTTATGTTAATGGCATTCATGGCTATATTTCCCTGCACTCCCACCTGTTACTTGTATAATTTTTAATACCTTTTAACTTTTTCACAATAAGAAGCCATTATGTCACTTGTTGCAACGTAAGTAACGATTAAAGCGGTCGATACCATTGATTCAGTATTCCGAAAGTGTCAACTGTATCGTATCTCTTTCATAAGCACTTCGTAAGCAAAGCCTAATGAAAAACAACGGAACACTTTTATTGTAAATATTTATATTATAGTTGATTAGCTACCATGTCAAAATAAGGTTTAATAAATAAATAAATATATAAATAAATTAATTAAATAAATGAATGAATAAGTAAATAAGTAAATAAATAAATTAATTTATATGAATTTGCTCATCACTACCTTAAGCTGTGGCTAAACGTTACAACATTGTTGTACAACATCAGGAGAGCAACAATTTTATAACAAATGCAATTTTCAATCCTTTGAAGTTTTGTATGGTGATAATTGATATACTACCTATAGTTTGTGGTACACCACGTATTATTTTACTGCTAAGCTTTCGACCTGTTGAATCAGGACTTCATTGCTCTGATGAAGTCCTGAGTCAACAGGTCGAAAGCTTAGCAGTAAAATAA
>JBAHVQ010000177.1:41533-54795 GCA_036872915.1 Nanipora kamurai
GACACAGTCACTCGGCTTTGCCTCGTGACTGTATACCCCGATACAGAACGGCCACTCATTTTGTAAATAGTACATAAGATATACTTATTATTGCTCACCGTATACGTGTTTTCACGAGGCTTAGGATTTTTAGGTTCAAAATCACTCTCCAGGATTTTTTAAATTTTTTAAAGATGACATGTTCTCCATTTCGTACGTACATTGTTTACCCCTAAGGTTAAAATTGAGAAAACAGCTTAATCGAATTTGCAACGTCCAAAATAGATTGTAATGATGTATAAGTTGTTTCACGTGGAAGTTACGTAAATAAACGCATTACTATATTGGATTGACGTTAGGCTGATTGATGTGTTATATCTTTAGATATAGTTTATCTTAAACAGGTTCAGTGATATTGGCATATAATCTTTGATTGATGTGGTAACTTTAAATGTAAAGTTACTCTCGAAAATCTCTAAATGCATTTCATACGCCCAACGACTTAAACATTCTCTGGGGAAAATTAATGACCGTAGAAAAACGGCTTCGTTTTGTTCCAAATCCAGCCGTTCGTGAAATTAAGCTGCTGTGTTTACACGAAAAAAGTACAAATATCGTCCAAAAGTATCGTCCCAAAAACGGTCCGCTTTCAAAAGAGAACCATAAACTGAAACGGTTCTTTCCCGTGTGAACATACACGCCCACAACTGGGACTTTGGAACTATTGTGCATGCGCATTTCGTAGTTCATTCATGCTATTAAAGTCGATAACAATATTGACGTTGAATCTGATAATCTATAATTCTTATATAGAAAAATATCACTCTCAACTTGTCCTAACGATGTATAAGTAAACAAATATAATACCAAACCGTACCTAAACGAATAACTAAACACGAGTCCATTCAGAGTTTTGGGAATAAATTCGAATGGGACGGAAAGATTGCGAGCCAATGTGAACACAAGCTCAGACAGGTTCAGAGCCCGTATGTAAAAAACATTGTGCGATATAGAAAATAGAACAGCGAGGTTCCCATGTGAAAAACAGGAAAACAATGCTTCTCTGTTTAGTAGTGTCAGTTATCTAGCACTCTCCTTGCCCAAATCTTTAACCCCAATGACCACCCCACTCCATCTCTTTTCTATAACACTGACGACAGCTAATGAGACGCCGTGGGAAATGGTTTGAAGTATTTGTTGAGCTGCGGTTATAGCTAAACTAAATCTTAAAGAGTGGCCCATTCCAAGTGGAATTCTTTTTGTCGTCTGTTGGCAACAAAAGAAGGTTGTTTTGCGGTATAAACTCTTTAAGGTCTAAAGTTTACTTTCAATACGTCAACAACTATTTCATCGGAACGTTTTAATATGATGTATGTGGGCTGTTATTTTTTGATACGCTGTGCAATTCGACGACCTTTTAACTAGTCTCGTCTAATTACGATGAGCGGAAACCCAAATTAGAACAGCATTCATTCATTAGGGGCCCGTTGGCCCGAAATAAAACGTCTTTATACTAAAAAAGGAATGAAACAAGAACACCATCTGATTATTTTCCCATGTAATGAAAAATGCAACGCACTCTTAACAATTGTTTCTCTTTCAGTCAATATGCTCTGACTATAGAATACTTTTTTATCTTTAATGCATCTTATAGACATTTAGAGACTGTTTTTAAAATGCTGATACTTAAATACACTGTAGTGTGTTGTGCGTCTTTGGCGTTGACATAAATGTTGAGTCATGGCTTCGCAAACCATGAGATTTGTAATTTATCATATTCAAGTACTCCTTGGTCAAGAATTGATTGAAGGAATGTCACAGAAATATTTGCTCAAACTTCAAACGATCAAAACACCACATAAAAACCACAAAAAGACGTTCTTTGTCCAACTCAAAGTAATTGAAAGTCACAAGTGGCTTGGAACACCTCATCTTATAACTGGATGCATACTATAACATAAATTGAGCATAACCAAACATAAATACGAAGGCAATGCCAGTTTTATCTCGGAGATACCTTTTTCGGAGCTGTACACTGATAAAACAAGAATGATAATCTAAAATATAATATATTACAAGATTTTGGTAGTTTTTATTTGGTATTTATAGAGTCCACGGAAGTTATAACTCACATTCAAGCTTTCCTGAGGTGGCATACTCAAAGAAGTTATTGGATGAGCTACAGCGCTTTGCTATGACTACAAAGCATGTTTATGTTCATTTCGTAACGGCGTCCTTTTCGATTCTTTTAAATATGGTTCAAAAAGGATTCCGCAGGTGACTGGAGCCACAAACCGGACACTCGTTTGTTTCTTTTAGATTGCTCAACTAATAAAAAGAACATATGCATTCTTAGCAATCCTTACCAATTCTTAGCAAGCTTTTATTTGAATCAATATCTTTCGGTTTGGGATAATTAAACATTAAATTCCTTATACCTTATTTAATATTCAGGTACTATCGATTCGGTGGCACCACAATCGATCTTGCACTAAAATGCATGGATGTAGACCTCGCATTTCATTTCAATTTAAGTTGAAGACCATTCACCCAAAGCCTTTCCTTATTTCTTCTTATATTTATTTGTCCATCTGTTTATCAGTTTACCAAAATGTTTGTTGTTTATTTATCAAAATATCTATTTATCTATATATTTTTTCGAAACTTGAATCGGATTGCATGGAGTTGAAAGCCAAAGGATAAATTTCAACTTATTAATTATCTGGAAGTTTCAAAATTTAAAAATATCAAACATGTCCTCAAATTCACCTCCATATCTATGACAACGATCGAGAGCTATATATAACTGCTTTCAGGCAGTAATTATCTCAACACTTATCGAGTAAATTTAGAGGGTTTTTTGGTTCCAATGACAGACAAAAGTAAATTTCCGAAATACGGTCCCCCGTCTTTGAGTGGGAGTTTCCGAACCTGGGTTATTTATCCCAAGGTTTCGTTGTTTTTAAAGTGGTTTGAGTTAAATATTTCGGTTAGCCTCGCTTTAGTTGCGTTTACCTCTCAGCGAACGATCACTTGTTCCACTTGAACTAATCAGTTGAGGGAATGTGATCGTATTTATAGGATAAAAGAAAAGCAAGGTCAATCTCCACCTCCCGTAATTACAAGAGTACCTAAAAGTTATACTTGGGGAATTATTCAGCTCCAAAGCTTTTTTAAGCTTCAACAGTCCAAACGAACTGAAATCATACTGCGGTCAATATGGTCGATACGTTTCTAAGGTTGCGACAATCTAGAAAGTTGTGGTGGACGGAATACCAACAACGTAAGACCTAAATTGGTTAAAAACTTGTAGTGGTGTTTTTGCGGTTTTGACTATCAGCCATCCAGGAACTCTTGTTCGAAAAGCCTCGTAGTTCCAGGAACTCTTGTTCGAAAAGCTTTATCCCGGATTACCGAAAATTTCGCGCGCAAGCTCTGAGAATACTATCAGGGAAAGTTGAAATTTTCTTCAACAGACATTGGGTGGATTCAAAAGTTCTTATGAAGTGAAATTCGAATTTGACGGGCCAACCAATATATTCGGAACTGAAATAGATTCGCAAACATAGATTTATGCCAAGATTCTTTCAAACGACCACTCTTTCAAATCAAGAATCGCTAAAATATAACCGACAAACTGCTTCAGCTGGCAATTAAAGTTGACTGTAGTTGATGGATGTTAACTCTTCATTTTAAAACAAAGATTTTTTGATTGGGATAAAGGGCCGCAATAATATGCCGGGGGTCCGACAATTTGTTACACCTTCAATAATGAACCTCATCGGAACGACCCTGTACAAGTCTATCAATAGCATGTAAGCAAACGGTCTCATATCTACGTGAAATAAAGTAACTGCATTATGTATTTGATGAAACCAAATGGTGGGAAGCACCTTTGTTCGACAATGTCTGTTTAAAGTCCCCGTTTCATAAAATCTCGCAAAAACATCAAAGCAGAACGTTTGATTGCCAGATCATTGTTTGACTATTAAGTATTCTAGTTTAAGTTTAGTAACTTGTTTTGATCGCTACGTGTGGGATCTCGAGTTAATCTCTGGTTAAATCAGCGCTCTAAGTCTTAAACATTTGTCACTCAGGGAAACAGCTTTACTTCTTCTTTACTTTCTTTATTTCTTCGCTCAAGATCTGGTAATTTTTAACAGAATCAGAGAGCTTAGGTTTCATTACTCCGACCAACATTTTTTTCTCCTCGTCTCCTTTACTTTATTTAGAATAGTTGGTTGGTAATATTTCGGGATCCAATTTCCTTTAGTGACCTGAACACGAGGGTGCGCATGTTGTGGAAGACATTGCCGCTGCTGTGACTGTGTTTTAGTCAGTGAAGTTCTGTGTCGTAATTCGTCGTTAACAGAGAGTTGCGACGAGTGTACGCGTAAATAACGAAGTATTTCAATACCAACTGAACCCGAACAAATTCATTTAAAGAGGTACGTGCGTTTAAGCATTCTTTCTGAAACGTTATTAACACCTAACGAAGAACAAAGATGATCCAAAAGAATCATTTGGAGAAAATTCCTAAACATTTTATAGTTTCCAAAAGCCAACGAAAAAATAGATCTTTTTGTTTTACGTTTTAGTAAACACTTACACTGAAATTGGTGAAGGGATACGCAACTGAAGCCGACAGGATATCGCTCCTCGTTTTCTTTCTAACGATCTCAGCTTCTCTGCAATTAGCCACCGAACAGACGGCAATTACTGTTGGGTTAAACGCTTACTTTCATGTCTTTGCCATCTCAGAGCACGTATACCGTTAGATGGAGAAAAGAGGAAACCATTGCTGCCCCCGCTCGGATCATCACTCAAGGTCCTTGCGCTAAAACCGGTAAAACTGCTTAATTGCAAGACCTTCGACCATTCTCGACCGGATATCGACGTTAAATCACATGCCCCTTAGAGTCCTATAGACGCGTAGGCAGAAAGCTGAACGAAGTTTTCAATAACATGGAATGGGTGCATCAATTACGCTATGTCAACATACTGGAGGGGCTCCTCTGGGGCAAGAATCGTCTACAATTTAACTGATTGTGACATACATTAGCTCTAAACTCCAACACTAACTTCAGAACAACGACCACTCTATACCCAGGTAGTGTTTGTCCACGCCAAATGTCTGAGTTGAATATTTTTTCATAACTTATCCCTTATAGGAGGATTTGGCAAAGCTTGGAATCCACTTGTCAAACCCTTTCCTGCAGGGAAGGATCCAGAAATTTCAGGGTCCCTTTTTTGGTCAAGAGATGGTACAATCGGGCATATCTATTTGATGCCACCAACCAGATAACAGTGTCAGGTCGGCCTCAATCCGGTTCATCCCTGAATAGATTCTCCGAGTTTATTGTGGGATTTTTCGCACATAATTTTTCCGTATTTAGCTTATTGTTGGTTTTTTTTTTGATTTTTAACACTTTACCAAAAAGGGAAATGCTTCCGCTCTCAAAGAACTTCCACCTTATCCGAGATCATCATGTCGAAATGTTACCGCAAGTATAATATTCTGGCAGTCGAACGTACTAATATGTTTCTCTTGATTGAATGCATGATAAGTTAACCTATTCCAGGACTGTAAGACATAATTCATGATGATATTGCTCCATCGTTGGCCGGCCTCTATTGTACGAAATGTCTTGTCTTTCTGGCTTCCCAAATCTATCTTTCTAATTGAACGATAGAAGTTGCGACAGTCGTTATGATGGCGAATATCAGAATTTATTGGTGCCCTACCGATTGTTATTGGAAAATGAACATTTCGCACTGTTGAGTTATGCGATAATCTGTAGGATCATCCAGTGAGGTTAAAAACAAAAACTTCTCGCGATGACTACCATTTTAATTCCAAATAACAGCAATTAGTGTTGCAAAACAAACTCATCAATTTCTGGCATCTTAAATGCTCAAAAGTGGACCCATTGCAATGCATCAGGTCTTCGTTTGAATGGTAATTTTTCCGCCGACATATCATATGATTTCTGGCTCTAAAATATCTTTTCCCGTTACAACAAATACATTTTTCGTTGTCTGCACATCGATTTGCTATTTCTAGAACTGTGGTGTCATAATCCAAAGATGGTCGACATCTTAAATTCTGATTCACAAGGACAAGACAAAAGACCGAACAAAAGAATATGGTGTCAAGCCTAAGACATGAGGATCATCATGAGCATAAACATACAATTATAGTCCAAGCATATGCGAAGAGCCCAACAAAAGACTAAAAATAAAAAAAAATCCTCGTTGTTTTGTTTCGCTACTCGCAAAGAAGAAGTCGTACTTTGTTTTCTTATTTATCTTGTCAAGTGACGGAACTGATGAGACAATCTGAATTCTATCATTTAGAAGAAATCGTGAATTATTGACGTCATATCAGGATACTTAGCTTGATGTTATTTTTTTTTTCCGACCTCCAGAAAACTTTGTAATTCCAAAAAGGAATTTGTTAAATGCATTGACGTGAAACTCAAGTGGTAACTGTTACCGTTTCTCGAGCTAACGTCGCCGTGAATACTTGAAAACGCTCCAAGTGACGCTGCATTCAGAACAAGGAGGCGCTGGGATTACCATTGGGACCAAAATTATTTGTTCTCTTTGTTTTGAATACAACATTCCATTTCTTGAACGCCGTCGTCTTTGACGCTTCCGTCTTGTTTTCTTGAGATTCGTAGTACCCGACCAGAACGTGATACTTAGGACACCATTCGCTTCCATCACTGTGCTGGACGGCCGAGATAATATTCATTTATCATAACGGTGTCTTAAAGAGAAATATAGAGTAAAATGCCTTTATTTATACAGCTAACTGAGATGCTCGCGTTAGAGGTTCAGCGAGTTAGGCCATCCCTGAGGGGTCCAGCAGAGACCTTTAGCAAAGTTGGTTGATAACGGCGAGGAATAACCAACCAATATTTTAGAATTTAACGAAAACCGGGGATCATTGACATCCTTTAATACCCAACGTGTGTTTTTCGATCTCTTAAGAGCTTGAAATTTTCTAAGGGAATTCTGTTCTATCGGAAGATGTTAATCTCAACTTGCAGCTTTCAACGTTCTAAGAGCTGCGGTGGTCATAATCATGAAATCGTGAAAATGCTTCAAGTGACGTTGTATAAAGAACGAGGACGGCGTCTTAACTGCTCTTGGGATTAAATATTATTCATTGTCTTTATTTCGGATACAATAATTCTGTTGTATCAAAGCCGTCGTCTTTCACGTTCCCGTTGAGTTTGCTGAAGCTCCCTAGTATTACTACTGGAGGAAACCGGAGTACCCAGGTAAACCCAAAACTAAAACTGTACCACACTTTTCTCGGATGTGATCAAGAAAGGTTATTACAACAACTGAACGGGGTCGGAATCGAATTATAGTCGTAGAGGTATGAGACACATACACTGCCACCCGGCCACCGGCACTTCACGTGACCCAGTGCACAGTCACCCTCGGTCATTCATCCCCAGGTGCGAAAGATTTCCAGTTTTCGGTTAGGACTAGGATAAGGTTTGCACTAAAGTGCAAGGGTTGGGATTTGGAATGAGATTATTTAAGATGAACTTCTGTGGATCAATAAAGCTTAGGGGAATTTATTTCTAGGAATGAGAGACAGGAATTATTCCTCCTTGGCTGTCATTGATCCCGGTGATACCAGCTCCGGAAATCTGACACTGAGGCACACTCAAAAATCCGATCCAAAACGAAGGATCCAAGAGAATGGGATTCATCAAATCCACAGAATTGCGTTATCGCTGAGATTGCTAGAACACTACATGTACAGGATCGCAGAATATGGCCATGACAGGCCAAGGAGGTTGGTGGCGGGGGAGCATATGAACTCCCACAAAAACATCCTTAAAAATGCGGAATATTGGAAGAAAGTAAGGGAAACCATTATCGTTTTACAAAATGGACGAAGTTATTTTCATCACAACTTAAAATTTGGATACATTTCTTTTTCCCGCCCAATTCCAACTCTTCCGGCCCAGCAAGTCAACTTGCGGTAACTTGGAATGAGGTCATGACCAAGAAATAACGCGCTACATTACTTTCAACAGAATCAAATTTGCCACAGATGAATGCAAACTAACGTAATTTGATGGCCAAGCGAGTGGCAACTGCAAAAATATTTTGACTGTGTCGACCGCAAACGTTCTTCCTCGTTGTGGTCTTCGAAATGACTCAGATAAAAATAAAAATTGTACAAGTCTCTTTGTTTCTACCGTTGACGTTGGCATTGACTCATTTTGTCAATATGTCACCCTTCCTGTTGGGTAATTCAGAAAAGACCAAGGAGCGACCAAAAGCCAGCTCAGATTGTATTTTTCCAAGGCAACCGTGTTGGAAAGCATAATACATGATGCGTTCGACTTTAACAACAACGGTATTTTCGATTATGCACAACCTGGACGCAATCGTCGAACAATATAATTGCTAGACAGACAGACAGTATGCAATCACCGTGATATGAATAACAATGATACAAAGCCTTAAATCGATCGTTGATTCAATAGAAGTCTATTTAAAGACACTCCCGAAGAGGTCGAGATGTGTCGAGGACACAATGCCAAATCGTCGTTAACACCTGAATAGAATGAACTGTACAAAGAGTTTTTGGCGCCCTGCTAAAAAAGCAGCAAGGTTTCGAGGCTTTAAAAAGCAGTTTTATCTGAACTGACGGCCATATAATTGCCTCTCTTACAGCTGACCTACTCAAACCTGTGTGATACAAGCGAGTAGAGCTATTCGTTGGGAAATTCGGAAGGGTGAACAGAAGATGTTGCTAAGGAAACCTCTGTTCGTACCTAAGTGAGTTTAGAGGGTGAAAGAATGTGATCGAGCACTTAAATGTGCAAATTAGCGAATAATTATTCATTTGACGCTTTAATACTCTTGGCACAACCAGATTACTATCAGACTGCTGAGAGAAGCCATCTCGAGCTGAATACTCAAGAGGACTTCAGAAATATTGTGCGATATAGTAGGTCAGAGGCATTGGCCTTCCGCGATGGAAATCAAACAATGTAGACGAATCATGTTGGAGTTAACAGCTTTTGGGCTAATCATCACTTGCCTGAAAACTGGTAGGTCGACCAAAATGATAACTTATACCCTACGGCTATGGTAGCTATATTTAGAGCTTTTTCTTTCTTTAAAGTAACCATTATGAAATCTTGCAGTTTGGAGGAGAAATCTCTCTACAAGTTCCCGCTTCACTCTTAAATTTCACGTTTCATAAAGAGAAAAAGTAATTTGGTTTGTTTAAAATTGTACCAATAACTACAAGCCTAAAAACTTAATCTGTGACTATGGCGTAGCTTTGCTCTTGCTGAATATTAGAGGAGTTACATGGTTTTGATATGGCAATTAAGTACACAAAAGATATATATTTCGTACGGGGAAGTAAGTTCCGGACTTATACGTTTTTGCGATAAATCAGTTGAAAGTTATAGGAACCTGTTTTCGTTTACCATGTTAAATCTGTACAAAAAGTTAGTTATTAACCACGCATAATTATGAAAAACGTTTGCCCTGAGTTTCAAACTTTGGCGTAAGTGGTAGTAAATCGGTTCGTTGTGGTTCATGAGCTGTTTGGGAGATACTTGGCTTGTCTTGGGTAGATGTTACTGAAGTGTCGAGGTTTATTCCGAGCATGTATGCTGATAGTGAGGAATCCACCGAAAGGAATCGGCAAAGTCAAAGGTTCTAAGACCAAGTAAAGTCTTTGAATATGTTGGGGTAGGTTTTTCTAATTCCGCTCTGAACTCCTTTGATGAAGAAAAACAGTGTTGTAAAACAGATCAGATTGAATGTATTGAAATGAGAAAGAAGGAAAAGTTATTTCTCGGCAGGCGGTCAAAGTACCAACTCATAAACACCATATAGCCCTATTTTTGCCTAACAATGCAGAAATAAATCATTACGCAATTAGCATTACATGAAGCATTTATTCAGACACTCCAGCATTTCCGAAAAGGAACTACGCCGCCTACATTGAGCAGGTCCCTTATTAGATCATTCGACAACTTGTGGGAAAGACAGTCTTGACATTGACCTTAGTACGGTTAAGACACTGGCAATTTTTACTTTCGGGACTGATTTGTTGTTCATATCACAAAGCTGAGAATGTTTCTTACCCACCTTCGCACAGTTCCGCGTCTCTATTTGTTTTACGGCAGGGCGCACTACATCATGTTGGCTCAATTAATGAAAGGGAAGAGAAATGGTTATTTTGTTGCCGAGTTATCGTTAGTTATTACCATTGGCTTTTTCCGGAATGTTGAGGGCTTCGTAAATTTTGCCTGCACATTCTTTAATACTAATTTGAAAACAAGGACGTCATATATACCCTTTGTTCTACTTCCTTCCCATACCGCGTGAAAGTTGAAGCGATCCTTTTTTATTCTTCTAGCACCTTCCTTGGTCTTGTCCATGGGGACTTGTAACATTACTTGGTTAAATAATGATGAGTAGCTAATATCCCCGCGTCCTGCTCTCTGCCCAAATCAAGACTGTTGATATTTCCATGTGAAGAAAAAACTAGAACGCATTTGACTCGAGATTCTTTCGCCCCAAGTTTTGACGATGACACATGATTAGCCAATTTACATGATTGACGCATAGGATTGCTCGCCCTAACGAATGCATAGCAATACATTCATCACAGTGAGTTAATGACATCCACCAGAACTACCAATCGGGGCACTCGTATCTAGTTAATGATGCTGAAGAAGTCCCTTACTATGATAGCGTGGGAGATTTAAAATCCCGCCATGTGAAAAACATGACTTCCCACTCAAATGTGAAGATGTCAGTGGATAACCAAGTTGTCGAAAGGTCACTGCTCTAGCCTTGACCTTGATTAAACCAGAATGCATGTAGCTGCAAGTCAACATGGATCAACTTCCTGTAGTTTGTATTGACCACGGTCAAATGAGAAACCAAACTAACGCAGCTGAAAGAGAACGTTTTGAACTAGCATACAATTTCGGAACGAACTGAGAATTGCCGTGAGACTGTACAAGCTGCTACGAGACAACGCAAATTGTTGGCGGGCCAAGACACCAGCTCATACCAGAGGGAACTTGCACTTTCATTGGACCGAGGCTTGAATAATCCATAGTTTTACCCACACTCGAAGCCTGACGAAACGTTGTTCATGACTCGACGTTTTGACACTCTGTACTGGTGTTTAACTTGGCCACATTAAGAATTTATGGAGACACCTGATTTTCTAAGACGGCTCGTGTTAAGATCAAACCTTTATCGAGCGACCTCTTATTCAGGGGTCGCCCTGAAAAAAGCTGGAAGTTCCCGAAATCGCCAGTCGAATCCCAAATTAATTAAACGTTATTGACAAAATGTCTGTTAAAGGGACTGCTATTCTACGAAGACTTTAACAACTAAATTTAATATCGAGCAAACACCGTTTTAGTCCAGATCTCTTTGGTACTTAACGAATGTCCTTTAATCACACACCAATGATGTCTAACCTATCAAAGAGGTCTTGATCAGGCAGTTGGCCTGTTCACAAGTTGCACCATTAAAAATTTAGAGGTAAAAAATTTTAAAATGTTCAAAAATGAACTTTTGTTGGAGTAAATAATTAAGATTCAAAAAAGGAAACTTTGTCATGGTGAGGGACTCCAGTTAAGTACGTAAAGTAGGGTGCTGCGTAGCAGTTTTGGTTGACTTGTAGAAAACCAGAAGGGTTGGGACACTGCCGGAACTTAGATCTAGAAAAACTGACATTTCGAGCGTAGGTTCTTCGAAGGGCCTTCGTTCAAAACGTCAGTTTTTCTAGACCTAAGTTCCGGCAGTTTCCCGACCCTTCTGGTTTTCTCCAGTTAAGCACAGTTTGTCCACTACGAAGGCTAAAAGTTTCCTCAACTCATAGACAGGTTCATTAGGCGGACACCTTATTTAATTGAACACGAAAGAACTCGCCAAGGGTGTACGTTGGTGAAAGGTAAAGGTTTGGTTACAGAGAAATAGGAAAACGTAAGTACGTACAAATTGTACGAAGGGTCCACTGCGGGAAATCTCAAATGTCAGTCAGCGGCGTAACGAGGACATAATTTCTCGGAGGGAGCAACATTACGGACAATTTGTTGCATGAAAGTAGGGTGCTGCATCGGCAGTATTTAACGACTCGAAAAAAACCAAAATGGTTGGGAAACTGGAGGAACTTAGGTGTAGAAAAACTGACGTTTCGAGCGAAGGCCCTTCGAGGTGACACGAAAAATGACGTGTTTTTATAGAGAAAAAATCAATTGACGAAAAGATGACCAATAGGATTGCAAAGTCGATAACAAAGTAGTTGAGATATAAATAAATAAAGGAAGTCGTTTCCTATTTTAAAAGGTCGATCAGTTAATGAGCAGGGGAGGACTCGGCAGAGGTTCCAAGGATATGGTAATACGCAAAAAATTAGAATAAAGGAAAACCCAATATAGTCTATCGCGAACATTTTTATGCGTCTTCTTGTGTCTTGGAATAGTGTGACTGCTAAATTTCACAATGTCTATTGATTACACTACTCCACCGAGTAGGGAAGCTTTTATGTAGCCCAGGATCTTTTTGGAAAGGGACCTTCAGGCATCCCCCGTATTTAATCTCTTCGCTGCTACAGGGAACTTTTATTGTCTTACTCTGGCTAGTTAACAAAATTTTACTCGTCAAAGGGGGAAAGCATCTGATCCTAGCTGAGGTGAAATTCAGTTGAGAATTAACACCAAACTTGTATTTGACTCTTTGCCTCGATTTTATGTGGCACAAAGGGCAAGTTCCACAAAATAAAAACTTTCCAATTCCAACTGCAGAAAAATGATCCTTATTACGCAACCTCTCAAAGCTGTAATAACTTGTTCACGTTTCAAACGCATGTTATATTTGGTCGATGCAGTCAACATGTTCATATGTAAAATCGAACAGGGTTATTTGGTTTCACCGCGCTAACGAGCCCCAAAGAGGGTGAGCAGCTATCCGTGGTTGCTAATTGACCTGAACACTGCTAGATATCTATCAGTCTGTTTCAGTTAAGCCCGCATAAGGAGTCTCTGGGAAAGTCAAAAGGCAAAATCTTAATGGATCGTGGATTGTGGATCGTGCTTTATCGGATCCATTGGTCGGTTTTTTAATAAAGAATTTTTATGATGAGAGATAGAGTTTTAAATTCAAGGAAGGGATAGTTATTTGATGATACATACGTATATATATTGATGATATATATATATATATATATCTATATATATATATATACAATATATATATATATA
>JBAHVQ010000177.1:59193-74102 GCA_036872915.1 Nanipora kamurai
CAAAAGATCTTGCCTGAAGCCTTGTGACATGAGCTTCTCACCTTTAGCAACCACATCAAATCCATTGCACATACTGCCACCCCTGTTTGAGGGGTGGACCAACATCTTGCATGGAGGGACAGTCTGGTACCAATCCATTTCTCAACCACAGCTGGTTGAGAAGCACCATCTTCTGGTTCACAGGATCATTGGATCCCAGGATCCTGTCAGCCTCACTTTTCACATCCCCAGTCAAAGCCACTGCTCAGCAATGGCCTTGCAAAGTTGTACTGCAATGCAAGTGTGTTCCAGCATAGTTGCTACTTTGTGGTTGCAAAAGTGAGGAAGTGAGCATTTTGCTACCATGCATGTCTTTCTTCTCTGCTGTGCTGAGCACAACACAGCTGTGCTCAAACAATTGCAGTTTCCAACAACCAACAAGGTACAAGAATCAACAAAGCAAGACTCATACAGCCTTATGGCTCCAACCCTACACAAGGCAAGGCTCATGCAGCCTTATATGGCTCCAACCCTACACATGCAGCCACACAAGGGCTCCAAACCCAAAGCAAGCAGCCAGGATGGCTCCAACATGTAAGGCAAACAGCCATAATGGCTCACTAGAATACACGCTCATATATGTATATATGGATGTACCCCATTGCATTCAGTCTAAATACACAAGGATGTTTGACATCCTATTCCACTCAGTGATGCATCAAACAGTTTTAACTGAAGTGAGATGCTCTCAAACATAAAATAACTACTCTTTCAAGTTGTTGATGGGTTCTTATCTTTCTCACTTTTATATCCATATTATTGTGCCTGACACAGGTAACTGTTATTGTTGGCATTCACCAGTATCCTCAAATATCCATGGCGTATGACCGTGTTCTAATGGAAACGATCTCGTATCGCTGATACACACATACATCTTAACTAATATGCAAAAATATTCTAATCAAGGGGTTTCTTTACCAGTTTGATATTGCGTTCACGCTGGTTTGTAGTTAAACCGTTCCATGCTACTTTATCCCCGAACGATATAAAAAAGTCATGTTTGACACTGAATTGTTCCATTAGGTCGCACCCAGATTTGATGAACACCCATGCGCCTCTGTACCAGGTCATATTTCCGATTCTGAAATTCTGTTCACACGGAAATGAAACGGCAGTCAACCGTACTGTCCCATACTGTGGTTCATTTGTGAGGTCAGCTTACGCTCGGTTCACACGTGAGGACAAGTACCAGGACAAAACAAAAGGCAAATCAAAGGAATTAAGTCAAGCCTACGACAAAGGATCCTCATAACATAAGCATTAGATCATAGTCCAAGCAGAAGCCAAGAGCCGAACAAAGAATTATGAAACAATGAAAAAGTCTTGTTGCTTTGTTTTCCCAAGTCCAAGAGTTGGAGTCATGCTTTGTTTTTGTTTTTATTTTGTCCTTATACTCATGTCGCTTGTGAAAACCAGGGTTTACTGTTTGAAACCAAACCGGAGATTCTAATTCGTTTCCGTGTGAAGACAGCTCCTTTCCGCTTCCATGTGAGAAATGGTCTGAAGTGGAACAAAACGATTCCGCTCCCTTGTAATCTGAATTTATCCTTTTGCTGAATACAAAATAACTTAAAAGTTCTTGATAGTTTTCAAAACAACAGGTAGCTGGTACACTCGAAAATAAGGACATATATTCGAGTACATCGAGGACATAGAATTACGAGGGTAAGAGTGAGAACCTCTTTAACGAAGGTCAGAGGGATTAGATGAAATTTACTGACTCAAAATGACATAAATATGTACCCAATGCTTGTACCTGTTTAGTCTCATTCTTTTTTACTTGTTATGTACTGCTTGGCTGTTTTAAATACGGCAAATTCCATTAAATTCTTCATGTATTACCGAATACAAAGACAGTTCAAAAGCTGTCGGAAAGAATGTGGATTGTCCAGTTTTATTTTGGACCTCCCCAATGACAATCCTTAGAGATATCTTTGATTGTTTATTCCTACTTCGTAAACACACTTGTGCTTTTTGCTGTTTCTTTGATTTGTTCAAGCAGCGATGCTCGCTCTTGAAACAGCGTTCGAATAGCAAGTTTTGAAAAGTCTTCCATTCAAACCGAGTTGGTGTCGTTTGTTTGCATAAATTTTAAGTTTCACATAAAAGGATAATTTTGGAGCGTTATGCGATGACTACTTTAAGAGCAGCTTAATTCGATGGATAGATATCTCACATAATTTTCCTCGACATTAAATTTTCTCTTTGATCGCTAGCCTCAGTTAAACCATAATATATATCATGCCAAAGATGGACGACGCCACCCTCGGTAACATTTAATGTTTCGTTACAGTTCTTCTCGTCGACCGTTTGGCGCCGATAGCAGACTTCTTTTTATTTTGACGTAATATACATAATGGTTTTAATATCAATGGAGACTTTTGAGGAATTTTATGGTCTACGTGTAGAGCTTAACTCCAGTCGAATAATTGACTGGATTCATGAGAAAGCCATTTTGAATTGACCACTCCGGAAACTCCGAAAAGTCTGGATTCTGGGTAATCAATGTGAGCTATTATTGGTCGTTGTAAACCTTCAGCCAGTCACAGCTCGTGCTAGTAACCTAGAGCCCAGTCGTTTTGGGGTTGCTGGTCAACTTGCCGGGGTTTTGTTGAATTGTTTGGTAGTACCGCTGACCATCATAGTAAGTATAGAGTAGTACCGCTGACCGTCATAGTAAAAAATGTAGAGTCCGGGTGAAAAAGTTTTAATCTGACGTCTTGATTTCATCTCTGTGATAAACACGGAGGCAATCGTGGCTGCGGACGCAGGGGGACGAAGATCGCCCTGACCCAAGATTTGTCAGAAATTTTTAGGACTGCCGGGGAGACTAGATCATTAAAATATTACGGTTTCTCATCTCGATGTAGTTTACTTTCTACTTTTGTTTGTTGCATAGCGACGAACCACGACATTAAGCGCACCAACAAGCACTTTCTAATGCAGTATTTTATGTAGGTTATACAATACTTTGTTTCGAGACGATCAATTCTCACAAAAACTTGGTGAAATGGCTAAATTAGAACAAAAAGCTCTTCCAAAGTTATTTCTTGTAATCTGAATAACTGAAAAAAATTAATGATAGCCTTAGACGCCGTAAACAAAAAAAAAACAAGATTACATCGTACAGTGCTAAGTCTGGCAAAAGTAGTTTGTTTCCTACCTGACCTTTATAATATACTCAAAGAACATTGCGGCATTCACCGTGGATTATAAGGAGTGTCAACATTTCCGGTTAAGGAAAATTTTGAGTGTCAGAAAATTGGATTTTAAAGACTAACCATTCGGATGGGAATCGAATCGCTAACCCCGCGAAACCAAATTATGAAGGCCGTAGCTGAGAGCACGGTCAAGATTTCAGTATTTGCCTGCTGACAACGCCAATAGAATAGTGAAGGTATATATGTAACGAAAATTGTGGCATTTACACTCAATTACAAGCAGTTAACTCAATAATTCTGACTGAGGAAAATTTCGAGTGTCAGAATATTAGATTTCTACGACTCAACCGGGTTCCATTGAAAATATTGTTTCATTTCCTTTTGCATTTACTAATTAGTTTACTGGTTTTTTTCTTTACCTACAAAGCCTCCACAATTGAAACCCCAACACCATATCAATTTATCATAACTACGGAAGAAGACACCGAAGTCAACCTTCGAATTCAAGATTTTCACAAAGAAGTCACATTGGGTCCCACTGTGCTAATAACTAAACCTCCAGCGCATGGCTCGCTTGCCTGCACCGCTGGCCAAAATGACATCGACCAAATGGATGAGCATTGCAGTGTTACAACCTCATACCTGCCGGCCAAGGATTATTCAGGAGAAGACAGGTTTAAATACTTCTTTTTATACGAGAACCGTACCACAGCTTCCAAAGACGAGTATGAAGTTCGGCTCATAATTCGACCGAAACCGGACGGAATTGTAGCGGAGTTGGACCAAGTATCGATGACGAAATCAGATGGATTTATCCACATTCCTGTGCTTAAGAACGATAAATACATAGACAACCCTGATATATGCATAACAAAAGATCACGGTAAACAGAATGACAATGTTGAGGTAAAGTTTAAAGATATTGCCGCTGAGCTCGGCATGGATGCAGTCCAGTCGGCCATTCCGGCGAGTCCCGACTGTTTATTTGACCAGTACGATCCAACCTTAAAAACCTGGATCAAGGGCTCATTCTGTTTGCCAGAACAAAGTGCGGGAGCCGGTGCAACAGCAGACTATGATAACGACGGGCTCATGGATATTTACTACGCTCGCGTGGACGGTGCTGATCAGCTCTGGCGTAACCTTGGAAACGGTTCCTTTGAACTGATGACCACGGAAGCTAACCTCACCAATACATTAAACCATCGGTCGTCCAGTGTTACCTGGGCAGATGTTGACAATGATGGAGACGTGGACCTGTTTATTGGCACCATTGCGGAAGAAAGATTTTATTTCTATGTCAATGATGGCATGGGTCATTTCAGTGAGCAGGCTGTTAAACGAGGTCTTGCTGTAAAACCGCAGATCCCGCCATTCAAGACCAGCACCATGACGGTAGCTCTTGGGGATTACAATAAAGACGGTATGCATTAGAAGATACAAAATCCATTGCCAGCCGACAATTTGGAAAAAATATAAGACAAAACATAACCGGAAAATAAACATCTTGTAAATAAATCAAGATATGAGTTTAAGGACAAGACAAAAGTATAGTGATAATATTTCGGCTTTATTGCAAAGCCTTCGTCAGATCAACTAATCACAGAGTCTATATGAATATACTCTGTATAATTAGTCTATACTCTATCGTATATGCTCTGTGTAATTAGTTGATCTGACGAAGGCTTTTCAATAGAGTCGAAATATTATCACTACACTTTTGTCTTTTTCTTAAGCTCATATCTTGAGTTATTTACAAGATGTTTATTTTCGAGTTATGTTTCGTCTTATATTAGAAGATACGTCAATGTCTTTTCTGATGTTCTCAGCACAAATCTGGTTTTCCCGCATTTTATACTGTTGTGCGTTCCTGCTTTGTTCGCTACTTTATGTAAGAATAACATTGGGCTTATTGAAAAATCAGATGTTTTTCGTGCTCGAATTGTCATGCAGTGTCAACGTAGGTGTATGTCTGTCGGTATCGGAGTTGTTGTCAGCGTCAGAGTCGATGTCAAAGTCAATGTCAGTGCCGGAGTCAGTGTCATATTGTCGGTTTTAGTGTCATGTTGTCGGTGTTTTTGTCGTGTTGTCGGTATTGGTGTCGTTTTGTCGATGTTGGTGTCGTGTTGTCGATGTTGGTGTCGTTTTGTCGGTGTTGATGTCGTGTTGTCGGTGTTGGTGTCGTGTCGTCGGTGTTAGTGTCGTGTTGTCGGTGTTGGTGTCATATTGTCGGTTTCGGCGTCGCCATCAGTATCAGCATCCATTTCAGTGTCAGAACCAAAGTTCTCGGAGCATTGTTGGTGTCAGTGCTAGTTTCAGTATCCGTGTTAGTGACTGCGAGTGTCGTTAATAGCAGACTAACATGGTCGTCAATGTTGGAGTTGGTGTTAGGGCCATTTATGCGAGAGAAAATAAGCCGCGGCTAATATAAGCCTAGGCCAAAATAAGCCGCGAACAATATGCTTACACGAGTGCTTTGGTAGCTTAAATTAGCCGCGGCTTATTTTGGTCGTGAGCAACTTCACCTAGGGGCCATTTATACGAGTGTTCGTGGCTTATTTTAGCTTAGGCTTATATTAGCCGCGGCTTATTTTCTCTCTCATAAACTACCCTATTGTTTGTATACCGTGGTCATTGGCGTATTGCTATGGTTCCTCTGGTTCCTACTATAGCTATTGCTGGTGTGCCTGTAGCTGTAGCCGAGGTCGCTCTCTTATTTATTTATTTTCACTCATGTTTTTACTTTTCTATATTTACTTCTTTTATCGCGCAGGCTTACACAGTTTTAGTGCTACAAGTTAGATCTGTGTCGGTCAGCTTCTCGATTATTTAACGTATCGTTTCCTTAGAAGTGACTCGTTGTTACTCTCTGTCTTGTTTCTACCCACCAGGTTGGTTAGATTTCTATACGACTGAGTGGCTCCCCCATTTGGACCAGAGCTACGATTACCGTCAGGGCAACCATTCTTTGGCTCGACTTTTGAAGAATTTAGGAGCTGAAGGACAGCCAGGTCTGTACAATGACTTAAGAAAATAGTTTCAAAGAGAAAAATTTAAAATTCAAAAAAAGTTGGTCCACTAGACATTCGGTATTTCGTACGTTTTTATGAACCACACTAAAATTGCTTTAGGACTGCCAACTGCTTTTTACTCTTGAAGTTTTGATTAACAACTCTGAACTAGTCAAAACGCCCTATGAAAGACATTCTGTTAATTTCGGCGAATTTAATTTAAGAATGTTAAAAGCATACGTGATGTTTTAACAATCTAATTTCATGTATGACTTCAAGGTTAAGTTGTTCACGTTTCACACCAATCTTAATGTCTCACAAAGTGAAGTACACGAGATATGCAAGAGCTGAAAACGCCAGTAATTTTGTCAATTTGATTAGCTCAAAACTTCATTCAAGTAAGCCACTAATTTTCCCTTCATAAGAACTTTAAATATTAATTTTTCCTCTGGTCTTTAAGTTTCTTCATAAACTATTAAAGAGAATTAAAACGTGATCTGAAGTAGTAAAAAGAAATCAGTGTAGAAAAGCCAGAAATTCGTTAATAAACCATGCTATCTGATTTATTCATGAACTTATGATGTTTCTACAATCTAATTATTGCCGTCACAATTTTTGCCATCTAATCTTTCAAAGAATTAGAACGTGGCCTGTTGACTAGTTTTTTTTCCTTAAGTTGGGGTACTCATTTACAAGAGAAGTGACGCTTGTCGAGGCAGGGTACCAACATTTTCTTGGCTATAACACATCACGTAACGTCAGTTTGTATTCATCCATAATAAACAAGTGACGTTTCTGTCGCTTCTAGGTTACTTTGAAGACGTAACTGTTCAGGCTGGGCTCCAGTTCCAACCTCATCCACGAACCAGAGCTGATGAACGATCTGGCCTTACAAACCTCACACCGTATAAAGTGAAAAATGTAGGACTCTTCAAAGACATCATGCCTGGACCTTACAGTTTGTCAGCCATGTTTACTGATCTTGATGACGATGGTGAGTTGGGAATGAATAATGAATAAACGTTAAGCAAACGAAATATACCGCGGCCAAGGTGTTTAAGCGATATAGATACTAACCTAAGGACGAAGATATATACTAACCTATAGTCTAAGATATATAACCGGCCCATATCATTGTCTGGTGCAGTTTAGAACACATTTTTTATAAAAAGACGTGACATTAAAAAAAATTGGCAGAGAGTTAATTTAACATTTTATGGCTCTTTATTTACTTCAAGGAACCGTTTTGCTTCACCTTTGAATTTTCTTCTTTCACTTTAACTTTGCAAGGTTAAGCCCAAACCAAGATTTGTGCCGATAAAATAGATTTAAAAGTCCTTTTTTTTGAAGTGATATGGACTGCACTCCTAAAAAATGTCGGACATTTCCGATTGAATTTGAAGTTGATGTCTCTTTTTTCACCTGATTGATTAATCAGGTTGACGTAGAAAGTTAAAAGGATGGTAGACTGCCAAATTTATGTAGAAAAATTCTGAATTTTTCCATATAAATTCGGAAGTCTATCAACCTCTTAACTTTCGCAGCATTCTATGTTTTACAGCGTTTAATGAGGTTAGATGTACTTGCTAATAAACAAGCAGCACTGTTTTATTAGACTTAAAACGACGAGTGTGTAGCCCAAGTGATTTTAGACCTAATAAAATACGTAGTGCAAGTTTATTGAACGCCTTCAAAAACGAACTCCAAAAAGTCCAAACAATGACTCACATTGTCAAAGGAAAATATCAGTATATGAGAAAAACAAGCTAACCCTTATTAGTATTCTTTATATGTATAAAGAATACTAAGTGAGTGTTTTATCAGATATAAAGTCCAAGCACGTGACACATTACCGGTGAACTTGATAGGCTAAAATGTTCATTAATTATTCATGGCTTTTTGAAAGCTTATTTATCAACCTCTGGAGAACAAAAGAAACTGGGCTAATGACATAATTTAAAGCATATTTTCAAACAATTACTATTCTTTTTTTTGCCTTAGATAACTTGGATCTGGCCATTAGTGGTGACTTCTTCACCAGTCGTTTACACTGGGGAACAGCAAATGGCACATTTGTTGACGGCACCACAGAAGCCGGTGTTGGGGCGGATGAAAACGGTATGGGATCAACGGTCGCTGATTTTGATAATGACGGCCGTCAAGATTGGTTTGTTACCAGTATCTACATGAGTGAACAATACCGGAAGCCTTACTTTGAAGCTTACGGTAAGGGAGGAGGAATGATCTTCGGCTATGCCGGAAACCATCTGTATAAGAACCGAGGTGATAGGAAGTTCACGGACGAAACAGATCTTTCGGGTTTAAGACCTGGATGGTGGGCCTGGGGAGCAGCGTTCTTCGATTATGACAACGATGGAGACTTAGACGTGATACATACAAACGGTTTTGATGATACAGAAAGCACGGACTTCGATTTCTTGCATCATACAGCAACTTTACTATACCAGAGCCATTATGCAGATTCGCGAAAAGTGAGCTTCGATTCAGTAGGGGAGAGCAAGGGCATCACGGACCGAAGAGACGGCAGGGGACTTTTCGTGTTTGATTTTGACAACGACGGCGACCAAGATGTTTACATTGTGTCAAACTGCGAGAAACCCGTGTTTTACCGGAACGACGGAGGGAATAACAAAGACTGGATAAGAGTCAAGGTGTTAGAGGCTGAAGTGGAGAGAGAAAGCCTGGGTGCGAAAGTTTATCTATCTTCTCCGAAATTTGATCGTGAACTGTTGCGAGAAATTCGAAGTGTCTCGGCATTCTCTGGCCAAGGAGAATTTGTTGCACATTTTGGTTTGGCGATGGAAACCGCGCAAAGGTTTACCGTTCGTGTTCATTGGCCCGTGACGAATAACACGCGTGTTATCGAGAACGTGCCGAGGAGGACCCTGTTGGTTGTTCGTGACTTGCGAGGAAGAAGAAATTCCGTGGAGGTGACGTCATCTCCAGACGAGTCTCTCTCAGAATGCCGCAAAATGAAGATCACCACAATTAGTAAGCCTCCTGCCCACGGTCAGGTGGTACGTCATCACAATTACGTCACATATTATCCTGCCCCAGGTTTCACGGGCGAGGACAGTTTCCATTACGTGGTGAGCGATGGAATCACGTCGACCACAGGAAAGGTGAAAGTTAAAGTAAGTGGAAAACAAGTATTAGAAAACGCATTTCTTGACGAATCCAACAGAATTAGGGGTTTTTAGAAAAGTTCAAACGAGAAGATAATGACATGTCCTGGACACATTTTACCAGTGCCAAGCGTTAAATAATAAAGAAATTAGTTTAGAAGATACCTAGCTCCAAGTATTTTCAGGCTTTAAAACGTTCTTTGTTTTGGGATAGGTGGAGGAGTCAGAAGACAACAGCAGTCTAAAGACAGACGACCCTTCGCTACAAACCTGGGCTACGTTCAGTGGTTTCGCCAACAACTTAAAGAACCCGGACTTAGGACGTGCCTTGACTCCTTTAATTAGACTTTGCCCCCCGGGCTACGAGGATTCCTTCGAAAGTCCAGCAGGCGGGGATCGACCCAACCCGAGGAATATCTCGAACATTCTTGGCAACCAGAAAGCCGACGTGTTCAGCCTTGAAGGACTGAACGAATTGCACGCACATTTTGGTCAGTTCGTGGCACACGATATAGATTTTTCCACACCCTACGCGAACTCGTTGCCAACTGAAAATTTCGCCGTGAGGATACCAGCTGGAGATCCATGGTTCGATCCCTACTCAACCGGAACCCAGACCATGAGATTCCGACGCTCAGCCCACGCTGCAAATACTGGAAAACATAACGGAATCCCGAGAGAGCAGGTTTGTGATCCTTTTCTAAAGTGAACCTCACATACAAAACACTTCATTAGTGACCATTCTGCTTAGAGGTCTCTAAACGTCAATTCAACGTAGTGTACCTAATCTACCATACCATGTTTCACACATGCCTTTTTTCCTTTCACATTGCTTGGTAGTTTCTAAGGTAGTCAGTATACACGTATCGCAAATCCCGCAAAAAGCAAGATTTTACCATACCTTCCTGCGTGAAAGCATGTGGTTGTCGCGGGATTTTTGATGTAATGTGTCATACACGAGAAGGAGTGTTTCATCAGGATATCCAAACACCGAGAAATTTGTTGAAGACCGAGGCGATAGCCGAGTGTTTTTACAAACTTCGAGGTGTTTGGATATCTGATGAAACACGACTTTCTAGTGTATGACATTGCATCTCAAAAGAATCAGTATTTGAGGAGAAAATCGAGGTGAAAGTTGGCTTAATTTATGTAATTTCTACCTCCGATATCCAAAGAACGTCTCGGTAGCGATTTCCTTTGTGTTTTTAGCATGAATTATTAATGAGTTCGAGATACTTCATTCAAAAAACTGGATAGGAATTTTAATCATGCTTTAACCACTGATTAAGATAAACTACGTTTCTGCAATTGGTCCATTGTTTCCACACGTGGTCAGTTGGTCAACTGTTGGCAGCTTAAAACTTGAAATATTTCTGCACATCTTCTCGTCAGTTCACTTCAACAAGAAATATTAACGAAGATTACTTTAGTTTTCTTTGTTCTTGAGGGGCTGTAATCATCGTGGCCTTTGTTTTTGCAGGTAAACAAAGTGTCCTCTTTCTTGGACCTATCTGTTATCTATGCCTCCGATGACGAACGAGCCCGTGTTCTTCGCTCAGGGATCAATGGCAAGCTCTTTGAAGAATCGAAACAAAATTTAGGCTTCAATAAGAAACAACTACCCAACCTAAATCTTCTCGGAGGCCCCCGCGAGAAGCTCCTTCTCTCGGGAGATCCACGCGTGAATGTACAACCTGGTCTCATTTGCTTGCACACGATTTGGGCGCGCGAACACAACTTGGTTTGCGATGAGCTCAAGAAACAACAAAATCTTGAAAAATATGACGATGAAACATTATTCCAACACGCAAGGGCCATTACACGTGCCAAATGGCAGGCAATAGTCTGGTACGAGTTTCTCCCGACAGTCATTGGCCTCGACGAATTTCGGAGAATCCCGAAATACGAAGGTTATAACTCGAGCCTCGCAGTTGGCGTGTTTAACGAATTTGCAACCGCTGCCTTCCGATATGGTCACAGTCAGGTCGGGAACACAATGCTGCGGTTGGACGAAAAATGGAATATCCTGCCGAAAGAGGGTAACCTTGATCTGAGAGACGCCTATTTCAATCCAGGACGCGTGCTCGTTGAACAAGGCATTGAACCGCTGTTACGTGGTATGTTGAGACAGCAGGCACAAAATGTGGATACGCTGTTCATGGATGCAGTCCGCAACTTTCTGTTTGGTACCAATACCCAAGGTCTCGACTTGATGACATATGGTATTCAGAGAGGGCGTGATCATGGTTTGGCCGATTACAACAGCGTGCGCAAGGCGCTGGGACTCGAGCCGAAGTCGTCAATTGCCGACATTACACCGGATATCATTGTTCAAGAAAAACTTGCCAGCCTCTACAGCGATGTGAACAATATAGATCTGTGGGTCGGTGGCCTGGCTGAACCTCATCTCCCAGGAGGATGCGTTGGAGAAACGTTTGGAAAGATTATCACAAAACAGTTTCAACTACTCCGCGACGGCGACCGATTTTGGTTTGAAAATCCCGACCTCTATCCGACGAAGGATCGATTGATAAAGCATCGTGGCACCACATTGGCTGAGATTATTGCGCGGAATTCAGGAATTGTTTGGAAAGGAAAAACATTTTTGACCGACGTGGCAAAGAGTGTGGTATCAAATATATAATTTTGAGCCCGTTGGCTTAAACAATTTTTTAAAATTCTTCACGAGAATGTTTTTAAAAAGTTCCTGATGTAGATATAACTGGATTTTTATTGTGTGAACTCTTGTAAAATATTTAAGCCATACATCCATACAGACATAAGAGTAATTAAAATACACAAAGTACATTAGCTTTTATCCATTCAGAAATTTCTACGACGTCGTGGCCACGCAAACCAAACGCCAGATTGCGAATTAGGCTCGGTAGGAAAAAAGATTCGCCAATTTTATGCTGGACCGCATCACATCGTTGAAATTCATCATACCGAATGGCATGAAAAATTTGCTCGCTTGTAATTGGTTGACAGACCAATTACATAAATACCACAATGCATCAGCCTCGACTTCGTTCTTTTGAATTTTATTGAGAAAACACAATGAGTGAACGTGAATTGAATTCAAAAGAACGAAGTTGAGGCCACTGAATTCTACATAGACTGGAAGGCTGACTGCCACTCAAAAAGTGAAGCCAAAAATGGCCGACATGGGGGCATTTCTGGTCGTTTCTCTCAGTCCCTCACACAATCACAGAACCAGTCCTCAACACAAACAACAACTGTAAGCTTAATCCAAACCGGAACCTGGAACTAACCCCCTGGATACCAAATAGTTAATGATGAACACAAATTTGGTTCATGTGGGAGCTTGGTAAATATCAGACGTCTAGTGGACGTTCGTCAAGCTCGTTATCTCAGAAAAACGATTTCTGAGCCCTAGACGGGAATCAAACCCGCAACCTGATTACCGGTGGGACGCTGCTCTAACCATTGAGCTACCACGATCTCAGATGGTGAGCTAGGGTGCAGGTTCGTCATATGTACTGCCTAAGCGGAAGTCACAATATGATAATGATCGAAATACTTAATGCTGAACACAAAGTCGGTTCGTGTGGGAGCTTGGAAATATCAGACGACTAGTGGACGTTGAAGCTCGTTGTCTAAGAAAAACGATTTCTGAGCCATAGCTTACCATCTGAGTCGTGGAAACTTGAGAAACAGAGCGCGAGAGCACAAGGCTTCCAAGGTAATTATCAACAGATATCCAAACAACTTGACAAATATTTTATATTTATAAATTTTCAACACTCTGGCATAGTTATTCATTTGATGATTGAAGTGCTCTATAATGAAGGCAAATTTAACCAACAGTATTTAAGAAACCAAGGGAGATATCTTGATTTCCAATAACCTCTCTTGCAGGCTAGAGTACATAAAACATGGTATGGCTGAATTAGTTTAGGATTGGAACCAGGTTATGAAAATGATTCTGGTCAAGGTGCCCTACATTTCTTTGATTTCCAATTTTTGATCAAAATACTGTAGCATGTACACAAAACAAAAAGTATCAATAAACAGCTCGGGCCTCCTGGTATTAGTCCTTAACTTTTAGTTAAAGATTAAATGGAGGAACAAAAATTAGAGTGCTGCGTCGGCAGTACTGAATGGCTATGTAGTCAAAAGGTTTGAGAAACTGCCGGAACTTAAGAATGCTTAAACTGAGGTTTCGAGCGAACGCCCTTCGTCGGCGTGAAACGTGAAGTCGGACGAAGGGCCTTCGCTCGAAACGTCGGTTTAAGCATTCTTAAGTTCCGGCAGTTTCTCAAACCTTTTGACTACATAAATGGGGGAATGCATTCTCAGTATTTAATCGGTCTTATCCTTGAAGATAAAATGCCTTTGGGGCCAAAAGCATTGGACAAGCAAAGTTTCTGTCAACATATTTCATTGTAATTGATAAGTAATCGGTTTTGTTGGTCTAATGAAATACTATTTTAGGCCAGTATTTGATTAGTCCTGTAATATGGGGTACCTTATTGAAAATTAGGGAGCGAGCTACTCCAATTTGCCATTAGCAACTTCGGCAAGTTTTGGCACACAAACCTTACAACACCTCAATCCAAGAATAAATACACAAAAATACTAATTTAATTACCAACCTCGTAAACTAATTTTACAAGCAAGCAAATATGGGCACAATAAGCCAAGTAATTTGTTTTCTAAAGTCAGTTTTGTATGGCAAATAAAAATTGTTTTCAAATCTTGAGTGAAATGTGAAAAGAAACTCTTAGTCATGATTGTTCATAGACAACTATGATTTTCTTATTGTTCTAATGGAATGTTATGTTGTTGCTTCAAGTGGATATATCACCTCGTCTGTAGTATAGCAAATATGGATCACGATTTGACAGAGGGTTGAAAACAAACTTAGTTGGGATTGTTCTCACATTAGTGTCATCTGCTCTCAGCCAGCCAAAGGCTGGGTGAAAAAGGTCTGATGTGTAGTGGCCACCATGGAGGTTCTTTCCATGATGGTATGTGACCGCAAAAAGTTTATAGGTCAGTTGGTTCTTGTTCCTGACCTTGAGTACTTTAGATAAGGTGTCATGAGGAATGTTCAATTCAGGGTCATAACTTATCTTTTTGGTAAGTTTTTCACAACCATTCTTGTTAACAACAAATCTCTTTAAATGCAAGATCATGACCACTGGCAAACTATCTAATGTCCATTTTTTTGATACCTCGACCTCCATCTTCCGTTTATCACACTGAAAACCTTCAACCTCTTCTACCCTGAAGAAATTATCAAAGGCTTGCTGCACAGTAGTGACTTCACCACGCAGGTCCAGTTGTATTGAAAAGAATGGCTGGATGCTGGCAGACTCTTTCACTCCCGGTTGCACTAAAGATGACCTCAAGTATCCACCAAATATCTCAGCTACAGCTGACTTTTGCAAGGTGGATTTACGGGTGACTGTTGACTTGTTTCGTGGACCAACTTGTTCCCATTCTCCCACACCTTTCTCCTTCAAACCCAAGTCTGACTCAGTGCCAGAATGATTACTAGGTGGGCCAGGTTCTTGTTTTTCTGCTGT
>JBAHVQ010000177.1:90743-112420 GCA_036872915.1 Nanipora kamurai
ATTGGATTTAAATGTCCCGATATTGAAGAAACTAGATCGTGTTTCGAAATATCAAGAGCCGAAGTAACATCAATTTCTAGAAGATCTAGAAGTTTGTAAAAAACCTCTGCTATTGCCTCGGTTTTCCACCAACGTCTCTGTGTTTGGATACCCTGATGAAACATCCTTTCTCATCACTTGATATGATGCTTCCCTGTCCGAAATCTAATCGTATGCATTTGATGTTTAGGTTCTCCCGTGCCTAGTAAAACTTTGCAAAAAAGAAAAGCAAACTTCGGTGCGGGCTGAAGCTGCAGAAGTTCTTGGTATGTACAACGTTTGTACACCACGTTGCAATCATCGACACGTGCAAATGGACCTGATATGATGATCACTTAATCCATTGCTTCAGCCATTACAACTCGTTTGCTCAAAAATGAGCGGAAGTATTTACACCTTTAGTTTCGGCAACAACTGAGTGTTGCAATGAATGGGAAAAGAACAGAATACTCCGAATATTGTTAACACTTTTATTGTGCGTTTCGACTATCCGGCAGTCATCAACAAAAATCATCATTTCTGATGATGACTATTAAATAGTCCAAACGGCGAACAAAAGTGTTGGCGAAATTCGAAATGTCTGTTTGTTTCGTTAGAGATATGGACATATTGCCACGAAAAATCCTGTTCCAATATTGGATAAACGTTCAACTGAGGGGTGAATCTCTTAAACATAGTATTGGGTAGGTGACACCCTCATCTTACCGCCTTCCTATCCGCTTTCGACGTCTGTGCTTCCATCAACAAACTTGCAAACTTGTGATGGGCTTTTGATCCGCCGTTTACATGAATCTGTTAAGACTTTAGTCCCCAACTGAAGGTATTTCTATTAATTGTTCACACTGATTTCCTGTTAATCCTAAAACTCACATGTTAACTTTTCCTGTGGGAGGAAACCGAAGGATCCGGATAACCCCTCGACGCTCAGCGGAGTGTTGACAAACCATTCCGACGTGTGATGTGTTGCACCTGGCCGTCGGTTGACACCGCAACATAGTAACTTTTACATTTAGTTCTCTCTTCCCGTTGGTTTCCATACGTAATTAACATCTATTTTGTAATTATGTTTGAAGAATTGTTATCACATAAATAGGTCACTAAAGATGTCGCGCGTTAAGCAGCGAAAAGGTAGACTACGTTGAACTTTCATATTTTGACTTGTTTTTCTATTATGGCTTTAGTTAGTGTCCCATGCTGGTCATTGATATTCATTATAAGATTAAGGTTTCCGCCTGGTGAATCTGTTGCTGCCTTAATGATCAAACTCTCGATACGAAAACTACAAAAGCAAGATTCAAACACATAATCTCAGTGGTGGAGGGATTGGTATAACAGCTGAGTCACCGAAGCCCAATAGCGCAGATCACCGAAACTGAAGATTGAGGTCGCGGGTATAATTCCCGCCAAGACCTGGGCGTTGTATATGTTCGCACTATCTGAAATTTTCATTACAACATATTTTTTTCCTGCCAGGCTACCTTATTGAAGAAGATAAGGCCCTGCAACAAACAGCTGCGATGGCAGATCACTTGATTCCGACTTTGGCAAGTTATTTGAGAAAGAACGATCTGAACGATGAAGAATATGCCAGAATGAGAGAGGTGATTGCTTATTTTCTTTTTAATTTTGCAATCGCGAGAACTGGACAGAGGTACGTATGTATGTTACAGATAAAATGATTCATGAATTCTTTTTAAATTTTTCGACAGACTGCCTTGAAAGCTTTCGCATCTCTTGGGGCCAGTGATGAAGATATAAGGAAGCGAGTAAGTTGATGGCAGGCATTTTTTAGTTAAAGGAGAAAACTTTGTGTTTATTATAAAGCAGACCGGTTTGCCGACATAACCATATTGCAAATAGTCACAAACAGGAAGGACAGGTAGGCTAGCAGGAAGACAAATGGACAGACCGATGCACAGACACACAGATGGTTAGGTTGGCAGAAGGCTTGATCAACAAGCACAGCATCAAGTTGACTTGCAGACGGTTGACTGCCTTGCGGGGCGGTAAGGTGGGCGCTTTAGGTGGAAATTAGGAACCTTAAGATCTACGACGTCAACTTCAACGACGACGTCGTTTAAAATTTTATCATTTAAAGAAACCACAGTTAATTGACAGCCTTGGTTGATACCTTTGCTTGTTTACGACTTCAAAAGCGCTCCAGTTCTCCTAAAACGACTGTAGTCTCGGGTTAAATCCAATCTTAAGTAACAGTCTCAAGACCCCTTCGCGAGCTGACGTCTACCTGGAGACGTGAAAATGGTCTGATTGACGTTGTGTACAGAACGGCGACGGCGTAGAGAATGCTCTGGAGATTTGTTTGCATGAAAAATTCTTCTCGAGTTAAAAATATGATGGCCCAGTGATTATATTTAAATAGAGGCCATCATGTTGTTAACTCGAGTTTGATTTCAGCCTGGATCATCAATTGCTACTACTTTGAAAAATTCTTCTCTCTAGAGAACGTCCTCGTTGCAAGTTGACGTTGTAGATCCTAATAGGTGAAAGAATAACAGGAAAATTATGGAAAGCCTTGACTAAGAATATTGGCTAAACCGCCAATTTTTGTTTAGATAATTGAAACTGACTCTGCAATGGAGCATGTCGTTTCGGGCATTGAGGACTCCAGGATTACTGTACAGCTTGCCGCGGTGAAATGTCTACACAGTTTGTCACGTTCAGTTCATCAGCTAAGGACAACTTTTCAAGATAATGCAGTATGGAAACCATTGATGAAGTTATTGCAAGGAGCTTCAGAGGAAGTCCTTACAGTGGCATCTTCAGCTGTGTGCAATCTACTCCTGGAGTTTTCACCTAGTAAAGAGGTACCTTAATAATTTCTGCAATTTCTGCTTTCAAATCATGTGACTGTACGTGAATAGATCTGAGACTACTGGTAGATTAAAACTTCCACTTTGTATGATCGATTGGCTATAATCATGCAGATTATAATGACTATATCGTAACCATAGACTTTTGAGAGTCATTTGTGCCAAAAGTGGGTTACTACCGGTGGTCCGTCATGTGACGTAGATGCTTCCTTATGGTAATTTATTTAATGTAAGCGGTTAGGCCTTAGTAATTTATTTAAGAAAGCTCCCTGGAGTAATTTTCAATTGGAGACTGGTAACTAAACATGGCTCAGCACGCATGAGTAGATAGTGATCTTGTCGAATCGTTATTCTGTAACGACAGCATCGATCGTGTCACTACAAATGGGAAGTTTTTGGATGTTAGCTTCAGCGAATTTCTTTTGAACTTGGTGAAATTCTTTTGGATTTGATAATTAAAGCAAATAGAGTAAGCTCAAAAACATAACTAATTTTTGAAATTTTTCATAACACAGAATTTTTTAAAATCCACTAAGTCTATTGCAAAGAATCCACCTCGACAACCTACCTTGATATTTTGACATTTTATTCTGCAGGGGAATATATAGCCTCCTACCAATTTTCATAAAGATTCACCGAAGAAATCCGAAGATAATGTGTCTTAAATGTGCTAATCGCGAAAATATGTCGATGTTCTTACGCTCATATCACCATCTTAACAATCCAAAATTACACAATTCGACAAATATCTCCTGTTTACCATGCTTCTTCGATAGTTAGACACACTGAACTTATAACTATTTTAAGCATAAAATGCCCTTAAATGGATCGAGACCGCACTAATTGCATTCTGGAAACGTGGAAACTGTAGGGAGCTACCTTAATGTGAATGGTTTACAAAGAAACTGTCTTCATTTTCAGTCAATCCTCGAAGCCGGTGCAGTCTGTCTTCTGGTTGACTTGACAAAGCATGGAAATAAAGATTTGAGGTTGAATGGAGTGTGGGGATTGATGGTAAGCCTGAACACATATTTGCTGAATCAAAACTAGGAAAGCTCCACTAACAGTGCAGCTGAATCTCCCGTAAGCGACCACCCTCGTGAACTGTAAAGAGTGGTTGCAACTAGAGCTGGTCGCCTACGAGAATGGTCACAAGGAGAGCTTCAACTGTATGTTAAGTAATGTTTGATAAACGGGCAGCAGAGTTTTATCGGGTTTAAAACCACGAGGGCGTGGCCTGAGTGGTTTTTGGCCCAATAAAACGCGTTCTTCGAGTTTATTGAACGGCTTCAAAACTGAACCTCAAAAAGCGTGACCCTGTGGAGTACAAACAATGGCTCACATTATCAGAGGTAAATATTAGTATTAGAGAAAAACAAGCTCTGCAATAGAGTGCTCTCTATATAAAGAATACTAATAAGGAGTGCTTTATCGGATATAAAGTCCATGTACGGCTAAAATACTCATCAATTATTCATGAGTTTTTGAACATACGTTAATAGCTCGATGTGCTATACTTGAATATGAATCTCTAAACCTCAGGCGAGCATGCAGCAGACTACAGGCTATATTCATGTTCTCACAATCATGCGCAAATTTGTCAGCACGCGTGTCGATCGCCTTTTCCCGTAGTGTGTACAGTTGCTTTGTAGATTATTTGATCAGATGTATTGATTTGGTATCGGCCAAAAATTGACTTCGCGGTATGCGAGCGGTAGGAAGAATCGTGGACCAGCAGCGGTCTTTGGGGTTTTATCGACTTTGGAGGTGAAACAGATCAGTTGCAGATTGCAACCAACGAACCAACCAACAGAAAACCCAAGAGTTGGGAAGCTACCGGAACTAAATTGTGGAAAAACTAACGTTTCAAGCAAAGGCCCTTTGTCGGAGTGAAGTTATTCGGCACCAACCTTCCGGCACTTTCCCAACCCTTTCGGTTTTCAATCAACCGACAGAGGGTCAATTTTGACCGTGTACATCATTCACAACATCATAACTCCGAAGTATTTCTTTTTCAGAACATGGCACACCAATCGGACGAAAACACAAAAAATAGCATTTTAGAAAAACTGGGAACCGAACAGTTATTTCAGTAAGTTGCTTCCGAATCCTTTGTAAATTTATCAACGCCAGGTACAATATACTGTTTAACCTGTAGCAGATAAATGAGCTTTGTGTTTTCTGATAATAGTTTGTTAGAGGATCAAGATACACAAATTATAATGAAGACTTTGGGATTGATGAGAAATTTGCTGTCTGGAACAGAGGTAAATATGAAGAATTTACTTCGTTCCCTCCTTTCCTTTCCTCTCTGCCTTTTGCAACGTTTACAGTGTGATCCTTTCAATTTTTCTGTCTTCGACTTTCTCTGTGTCAAACAATGGTACGAAAGTAGAGTGCTGGGAAGACAGTTTTGAACGACTTGTAGAAAACCAAAAAGGGTGGAAAACTGCTGGAACTTAGATCTATAAAAACTGACGTTTCGACCGTGGGCCCTTCGTCGGAGTGAACCAGATCTATAAGTTCCGACAGTTTCCCAACTCTTTTTGGTTTCCTCTATTAACCCTGATTGTTCTAATCACGATACCTCAAGAGCATCCCCATGCAAACGTGCATTTTGTGATCATCTGATGTCGCTCTCTGCATAGGATATTGACCACATAATGGCTCTTCACGGAGGCGAAATGATGCGTTCCTTGCAACCTATTATTGTCGAGAATAATCCTCAAATTTGGGAGGTCAAAGAGCAGGTATTGTTCTCCGTCCTAAAACAGTCACATAGCGTTGAGTTTATAGAAGAGGACAAGGACTAAATGTGGCTTCTTTGCGGAATTAGTGGAACAGAAGTCGTGTTGACCAAAGGCCGGTTGGTTAAAATTCAATAACGACTTATTCAACCGACGCTAAGTTAAATCATAGTGAAATTTAACAGGTTTGGTCAAGGAAGGTTTTAACAAGATTTCTGGGATGTCATTACTTATTTCCTCTTCAGCTTTGTTTTGGGATTCATTACAAATTATGCCAAAAAACCGTTTCATCTAGTGTGACTTAAATAAGTTTTTAACATACCTTAGTTAATATGTTAATCACATAGTTTTGAATCAGATCCAGAAAAGTTAACTTCATGTTGTAGATGGTTTGTACGTGACTTCATGTTGGCCATCTTGCTTGAACTTCAGCAGTATGTAGAACCCATAGAATTACTCGACATAGAATGCAGGCTCCTATCTCTTGCCAGTAATCTGAAGAGGTCAACTATGGGGGTCGCCATTTTTACTTAATTTACCTTAGAACTCTTACAAATCCGCCATTTTGTTTAAAAGAAATCCTCCCCAGGACTATTTTCTTGATTCTGTAAATGGTTTGCTTCTGGGTTCCGTTATATTTCCTGTTTGTTGTTCTCTCAGATTGTTTTTTGTTTTCACTTCTTCCGTTTCGACTCCCTCTACGGAAATCATCTTCAGAGATTTAGATGGGAGTTATATTGTTCTTGTTGAAATGGCGTCAAGTTTGTCGTGCTTCTGTCGTGATATAGCGTGTGCGTGTACGCGTTTCCTTCTCCAGAAGTCTCGAATAGGTTCCAGGTAGCTCACGGCAAATATTAATCGTATTATTGGGTGTATGTGTAACAATTTTTGTAGAAAAACAAACACGCTTCTTTCGGACCTTGCTCATAAAATTTTTGCATGGTACAGCAGCGTACGGACGAAACTAGATCGCTGGATCTGAAAGTGGTATTCTTGCCACCTTACATAAAAACCATACAACAACTGTGCCTTATTTTTGGAACAATTTTGTGATAGTCGGCCACCAGACGTAAATCCAACATGGCGAATTTGTAAGGGCAAAACGTCTTCAATTTGCTCCCTGTCACGTGACCAAGCACGCATTCTATGGTGGAATCTAGATGGCCGAAGTATCGATGGCAAACCATCTAAGCCTATCAGGATTACGACTGATTTTTGATCCATTTACGTGGCATTAAATGTTTTCTCGCATTTTATAACAGGCGTTGTGTGTTCTAGCAAACATCGCAAATGGTAGAATGGCAAAGGATTACCTAATGTCTGATGAAGGACTTCTGAAGAGATTAATGTATTACATGTCGCAAGACAATGTGAAGCTGAAAATCGCCTCCACCTACTGTATTACGAATCTGGCATTGAGCTCTGAAGAAGGTGCACAGAAGAGGCAAGCCATTTTGCGTGACCTGGGAGTACAGAAACTTCTACGGGACCTGTCAACAACGACAGACCCATCACTTTTTGACAGGTGAGACCATTTTGCATCCCGTTAAAACTCCATAAATCCACTATGGTAAGTGTCATGCTGAGTAGCAAACCCCCAGTGATCCAGGGTGTACGCGGACTTTTTTAGAGGTTTCAAGTCAAGCGAAAACTACCCATGTTATTATTATTAATAAAATTACAATACTATTGTTAATCAAATGTTCACAATATCCACTATTTAACAGTAAGTTTACTTTAAATGTAACAGCTTCTTTAGTTTGAAATTACTACTACTGGCTCCATTCACTAATCATTATCTCAATGTTTGTTTACCATTTACGCAGTGTACCGTTGTTTGCAGCGCGTCACAGGGTGAAGGTGAAATGTTAAGGTCGGCAACTATGCTTAAGACTACTTGCGACATCTGTGGCCGCCCTATCGGTTTCAAAAGAGTACTCTAAGACCGACTCTTTTAGTACATTTGTTTTTCAATCGGGCTTGGACAACTTAGCCCAACCCTACAAACTTTAATTCAACGTACATCAAGGAAGGAAGTTCTTTTGTCCTGTATTTTTTTGTCAAAAATAAAGTTGTTGGCAGTTAACTGGCCATTAATGCCTTCACATTTTGCTTTGCTTTCAGGGTGAAGACAGCACTTCAGCAGTTTTCATGACCAAGAACAATCGATTAATGAAACGACAAATATGAACAAGAAAACCTGGTCGATTTCAACTAACTTGACATTTGCCTCTTCGTCTTAGGAATTTTCTAAATATTTGACAAGATCTATCACAGTATGCTTGCTTCTTGTTAAACATGGAATAAAGAGCTTTCTATGGCATACTTTTCCAGTTTCCAAGCAGTTTTGATTTTTGTTGGCTATATCGCGCTCAGATTTTTAGCTACATTTTCAGATTCTCAGAAAACTTTGTACTTTGTGTTGAAAAGGTGATGAGTAGCGCTAATTCTGGATGAAATAAGGAAAATTATGCCTCAAACTTTTTAATGGTTGATTAGACGAAAAACAATTAAAATCCTAATTTATGCGTGTTTAAATAGAACGATTAAAAACTTGCATGAACTAAAGCAACTTTCACCTCTATTTGTTCAAAAATATTGGCTCGTTATCAAGTATATCAAACCCGAGGGAGTACTATTTCAACGAGTTCGAGTGTTTGACGACAGTATCAAAATACGAGAAAGCAAGTGAATCTGAGAGATTTAGTACTCTCGAATACTTTGTTAAGTGGTCAAACACGCAGAACAGGTTGCTGAAATGACTTCTCGGATGAATGTCGCTGACTTGGTCAGTTAGCCTTGTCCCACATTCGGAACGAGGAGCCATAGCTAATAAGTCTTGACTTTTAGATTAAGTGAAGTCCTTCAGTAGCGTTTGACAAGTGGTCAAACATTTCTGATCTGTTGCTTTCTGGCGTTTTACAAGCGTATCAACCTCCCAAACACAAAAGTTAGAACGACAAAAAAGACTTTTTTTATGGAATTCGCTTGATGATACGATTACCTATTCTAAGTCTCTGAAGTTATTTCGGAACAAGCTGAACACTTATTTGCTCAAATGAAAGTGAGGTGCACTAGTGATGCCTGTAGTACTATTTTACTATGGCAAAAGATATTGGAACACATACTACTTATTTGTATTTATTCCAACTTCTGTGCTGCTTACGGTGTGCATGGTGACTGGTGTTGTGGCAAGCTCACTAGAATTTTAGAACCAATTTACTAAATATACCATTTATTTTTATCATATTGTTAGACTTGTAAACTATATTATCACAGTTACCTACTTTTTCTTATTTTCCGAACCACAATTCTAAAACTATTTATTGTATGGTATAAAAATTCCGACAACTTTAAACACCGATTTTTACCTTAAATACAGATTTGTTTGAGAAGCCATCTCAAACAATCGAAAGTCGTGTTTGACCCGATATCCAAACACCTCGAAGTTGGTTAAAAACTCGTTGATCGCTTGGTTTTTCAACTCACCTTTCGGTGTTTGGATGTCAGATCAAACATTCCTTCTCGTGTTTCATATATTACTTCAAAAACTCATGAATAATCCACGAGGAAAATACAAAGGAGAATCATAACCGTATCATATCTTTATCACATATATCACATATAAAGATACGCTCGTTTTCCTCGTCGAATTTTCTCGGCTTAGAAAACATTAATTTTCAAACTTTGTTTGCGACTTAGCACGTTGAGCGGTTCGTTTTTGAAGCGATTCAAAAAAACTCGCAGTACGTGTTTTCTTGGATATTATATATCCGATAAAACATTCCTACTCATTTTTTAAATATTACTCAAAACACCGAGACATGAGTTGAAAAAAGAGACAATACTCCAGTTGAAAAAAAAAAGCGAGTCTCGACTCGCAACTGTATCAAGCCCGAGTGCGAATCCTGAAAGTCGTGACTTGGTCAGAACGAACAGACAGACATCACGTTTCAGTTCTTCGCAACACTTACGATCGTGGTAACTCGATCTCCATAGTAAGGAAAGGACCGAATGTACAGGAGGCTTGAAAAAAAAAACTAGGGTAGATACAAACCAACGAGCTTCACGAAGATTCGAATCTTCAAATGAAAGTATAGCCGTTAAGTCGGTTGCACTGCCGGTGTCGCCATTTTCCAAGAAAAACGAATAGATGAACCCCGCCGTGATTTATACCGCACATTTCAGAGAAAATCTCAAACGTTCAACAAAAACGTAAGAATAAATCAACGTGACATATGTTTCTTTAAAGATTCAATTTTTCCCTTGACCAATTGAACGAGGAAGGCAACATTTGGTTTTATTTGAAGGTTTGTGTGATTCAAGCAAGTTTATCCTAATCAACATTATTAGCTCATACATTATATATGTTAAAATACTTCCTCTGTTGTTCTCGAGACGCCTTTTAGCAATCAATTCATGTGTGTTTTGGTTTTAATTCAAGAAGAAATACGAGTCATGTCAATGTGCGTGCAATAAAAAGTAGATGTCACTTTGAGTCGAAGTCACGCCTAAGAGCTATAAATTCTTCTAAAACTGATGAATAATTCATGGATAAACCACAAAGGAAAATCATAACCGTAACGGATCTATATATCTGATATAGATGTCGATCAGTTTTGTCATCAAATTATTGCAGTTCAAAAAGCAGTTATTGCAAAAATTTCTTCGTCAATTAGTGTACAAAGGGTTTCGTTTTAGAATCATCTAAAAAACTCGTAGATCGTGCTTTATCGGATCTAAAACACTCGGCTGTCCCCTCGTGTTCTATATCAGATAAAGCACTCCGACTCGTTTTTTAAATATTACTTCCAACGCAGATAAACGTTCGAGGGTTGCTCCCGTTTACATTTAATCCTACAAAGCCAAAAACGTTCGAAAAACGTTGCATTGTAATACTTGCCTATGTTCGAAAGGTTGTTTTAAATTTGGGCACCTACTGTACAGAAGAAGTCTCATAAATAACTCTAACAATTCAATATTTCAGAATCCTAAAATTCATAATCCATTATAGGCATTCTGGGAGGACTTTTGTTTCAGGAGCTCTATGACAGCTAGTAATAAAAACAAACAAGATGGTTAGCAAGACGTGAAAAAAATTTGAATTTTCAAGACATGCGTTCGTTTATATCAGGTGCGCAATTAAAGAGGGAGAGGAGAGGGTTGGGCTAGCTCACAACCGCCGCCCTTTTCTGGAGGCTCTAATGAGTACCCTGTTAACGACAGCATTTTGGCCTCATTTTCCGAAGCCACGTGGATCAACGCAGCGATAGCGTAGGATTAATCCAGTAGAAGGCGGCAAATTTTCGAATTTTCTGATAGATGGGTCGTTACCTAGAAGTAACGCTCAATTTAATAGGCATTTCGCCCGAGATTTTTGTTAAATTCTGGGAAACTGACAATTTCGCAAACTCTGTTAACACTTGCTTTTCATGTTTTTATGACAGGTTCTTATCTGATTCTACAACGAATTACGAACCTGTAATAAATGAATGATCAAGTTTTGATCAAAATTTCCGAGAAATCTCGAGCAACGTGGAGCCGAGGCCCCCGCCCCCGCAGCCAGTTAGTTCTACTAAGTATGGTGGATATATGGAATTGTTGCTTGTCATAAACGATGTCATGTCTTGCTTAAAATCCATCCACTTTCCCATGGTCCCACAAAAACAACTTTAACATCAAAAAGTAAAGTAAAAGTAAAGCAAAGTATCTTAATACTGGATAACCCTATCAGCTTCGTACACTGTACTCCATAGGTGTCTAGAAAGGGTCAACCCTAATGGGTCCAGGAAACTGGAGTACCTAGAGAAAACCTGTGGTGACATGTTTGTGGAAGTTGATCGTCCAGGTCAGTGTAGTCTTGAGAAAGAGTGTTGGTAGAAGTGACTGACATTTCGACAGCCTTAGTGGCTTTCATCTTCAGAGTCAAAAGGAGAGTAAGTATCAGGTTCGCCTGCCTTATTAACCTGATACTTATTCTCGTTTTGACTCTGAAGATGAAAGCCGCTAAGGCTGTCGAAACGTCAGTCACTTCTACCAACAGTCTTTCTCAAGACTACACTAACCAGGACGATCAACTTCCACAAACATGTCTTGATTCTCCCACGTTCAAACCATTTACTTTAAAACCTGTGGTGTTTGATAGAGTCAAACTGGACAATACTCTTCTCGAAGAAGAACGCGTTTCATTCTCGGAAGAAGGGCCTTTACTTGAAACGTTAGAATTTTGCTGCATATCTTTAGCAGTCTACCGATCTTTTCACTTTCTACGCTGTTATATAGACTGCCTACGCAGCATTCTACATTTTTACATCGTTCTCCAATTCTCTTCTAGCACGGGTTCTATGCAAAACCGGAAAACATTTATTCTTTGAGACGAAATCGTCCGCTTCCACGTTTTAGAAACCTTGGATCTTCCCCTGTACCTCTTTACGTGCTTGTTGAAATGTAGCTAAACTACATTTCATTCTCCATTAAAGGTGGACTTAACTACCAAGGCAAGAAGGGAAAACCAACCACGATAAACTACTATACAGGCGAGACAAATACAGCACTCTATATAGTTATCCAAGCGAAGTATATTAACATTGTTCGCATGGCAGTACCTTGTTTTTCTTCTGAAGACATAGACCCCCGTGGAAAGTCAACGTCAAACGTAATAAAGAGATCCCCAAATAAATTGTTGTTATCGTAGCTTGGCATGCCTTGTTCTTTCTTCTTGATGGTAGCTCCTGGCCAGGTAATCTTTTCCCTTGAAACTTGAACCTACGGCCACAAAAAAAGAAACTATTAGGATAACACGAAATTCTAAAAACTAATATCTAGTGGAAAGGTAGCCGAGGGAAGAGTCTACGTAAAATCTTTGAAGAAGTGTTCCAGACACCATGTTGTCCATGTTGCCCAAACAATATAAAATACATTTGATTTCTTCAATGTACATACATACACTATTTCTTCCTAATTTACATTAAAACACAGAAATCTCAGAAATTCTTATTTGGCTGCGGCTTTAAGTACCAGAGATCTTGGCCTGCTATGAAAACGACTTCAACATCAGGAAAGGAGAAGCATACAAGACCTGCAACAGCACGGCTATGACTTAGGAACGACAGTTAATACGTTATTTCAAGATAAAGTTAACCAGTGTTCATTATGGGATCAATTCTTACTTCCGGACCCAGTCTCTAGGACAGAATTTTTTTAGAAACTAGTTGATTTTGAAGCTTAAAAATAACGTTGTATGATTTTCTCCAGATAATTACAACTATCAAAGTAGGTTCTACTCATGCTGAACGATTAAAAAAATAAAAAAATTTCGCTTCATAGGCACTTTAACCCATTCCTGCGTAGTGTTGTCATAGTAACAAGTTATAACAATAGAACAATTGGAAGAACAAAGCGTAAAACAATAAAACAAAGAACAAAAGAAAAGGGTTAAAGTCAACAGGTTAACCTTTACTGTTCGCACTAAAGGGCGCGACTTTGTGTGTGCATATATTATCTATTAGAACAATATAAAGCAAAAAATACTTATGTGGGCAGTTTTTGACTTAAAACAATTGAAAACGCTCAAGGAAATTGAAAAACTTCGGACAGAAGAGGTTAAGATTCGGCAGGAATTGCCTTTCGATTCTATCAAAAGCAGCTACCCCTGTTCTAGCAGCAAGGCAACCAACACTGGCACAAAAGTCTGAAGATATCCAAGGGAAGCTTACATCTAACAACTACAAGAGGACACCAAACTAATTGCCATGATATGACTTGTTTGTGAAAGTCACCCTAATAAAGGTTGACTAGTACCTTATGGTCATCGAGGTGTTGGATTTCCATTTGGAAACCATTCAACGCATCGACCAGAGATATAGTGACATTGGTATACAAATTCATCCCATCTCGGTAAAATCTCTTGTGTCTGTGAAGAAAAATTATGCAATACCATTCGCATAAATTACGAAAGTACGGTTCTTCGGGTAGGGGTCCTGTCACCTGTCATAAAAGTTTACTCAAACCTCCATTAGTTTAATACAATACGCTGGCATCAGTAACTGGTATTGCTGCAACTCTAACTCACATTTACCTTTGTTCTTTGATTATAAATTTCAAGTCACCAGGCTCTCCATCAATATGCGGTTCCCCTAAAATGAACGCACACACGTTCATGACAATTACATTTTAAGTAAAGGACCAAACCTTAACGTAGCATGGTCTTTATAGTTTAAAAGGTACCAGGAAGTCGTTATAATTCAACTGTTCTTTGGCACAGAAAGTCTTTCAGCGACCAGCCTTAGCGGCGGTCATCTTCAGAGTGGTGACCGCCGCCAAGGCCGTCGAAACGTCAGTCACTCCACCAACAGTCTTTCTCAAGACTACACTAACCTGGGCCCAGTTGTTCGAAAAGGCGATTACGTTAATCTAGAATTAACGAAAATTTTGTGGATGAACTACTCCTGACATAGGAATGGATGTCTAAAGTTTTCTGTTTAGATATCATTCAAATATAGAAAGGTTTTCTCCCAGACAGTTTCAACTGAAATTACCTGGCAGGACATGCCAAACAAAACAGACGATTAAATTTTGACCCATGATTAGCAGTAATCGTCATTTGAACAACCGGGCCCTGAACGATCAACTTCCACAGACATGTTACTGTACTTGTTAATGTGTGTTTTTGGCAGTCAACAAGCGTTTAATCGTTTGTGTACTTTAAAATACCAGTAAATTTAAATTACACCTAAGAAAGCCTTACATACTGCAGGTTCTTCAAGTTACTTACCTTCCCCAACAAACCTGGAGCACTCTTGGCCATCAATCATTCCCGGCTCGACTTCAGCTTCCAGTTTCTTCACTTTACTTACATATTTTACAGCTGGACATTCATCACACACTTCCTCGGGAGCCATTTGAAAACGCCCCGGCCCAAGTTGAGTTGTCTTCATTTCTTGACGACAGTTACATTGCCTAGTCCCAGGGATGGTTTCAGCCTCCGGCTTGTACCTCATCACCTTTACAATTAGGGCATTTAACATCTGTTATTAAACGTCAGCTCAGAGGCACAATATGAAAATGCATAAAAATGTGATACTTCAGGAATAAAGGGAATTTATTTAACGTCGATAATGCAGTAAGTAGCGACCCAATCTTCCGAGTCCGGGGCTCATGCCACAAGCGCTTGACAGCTAAGATCGATTAAGGTTGCTCGCTACAGTTTCACTGTTTACAGGATGCAATTAGTACGGTCTCCATTATGGGCATTTCGATCTTTAAAATAGCTGTAGGTTCGCCACAAAGTGTGTCTAGCTGTAGAGGAAGCATGATAAACATGAAATATTTGTCGAATTGCGTAATTTTTAATTGGTAAATGGTTATTAACAGCGTTGGAGCATCGATATATTTTCATGATTATCATACTTAAGACACGTTATCTTCGGATTTCTTCAGTGAATTTTCCTTTTGTCGGATTATGTTTTATTCTTTACTTTGTAAAATTGTCAGCTGGTTATGGATTCGAGCGCCTTTAAGCTAAGGTTAATTTTGCGGAGGACGAAAAACCGGACAACCCGGGGACATACCCTTAGAGCAACTCTACACACGTGAGGCCCAAGCTCTGAAATCAATATGGGGTATTCCAAGGCAGTCACCCATCCAAGTACGAACCCTGTTGCTGGGCTTTTCCTTCAGACCTCGGAGGCAAGAGGCACCGTTCAGTCATTTTCTTGGATTCAGTCATTTTCTTGGATCAAGATCTAATAAATCTGCTTAAATCTCGTTCTATAAAAGTCTTCAACAATAACTAAGTTTCATAACAGGGCTACAGTTTCACTTTTTGAGACTGAAGTTACAACAATCAGTGATCACACTCAACCAGAATGAATATTTCTTTAATCAAAATGTTTGGGAAACTGCTGGGACTTAAAAATGGAGAAACTTCTGATGAAGGATCTTTGCTCAAAACAAGAGGAAGGATCTTTGCTCAAAACAAGAGGAAGGGCCTTCACTCAAAATGTCAGTTTCTCCATTCTTAAGTCCCAGCAGTTTCCCAACCCTTTTGATTATCTATGAGCTGTTCAATGCTGCCGACACAGCACTCTATTCATATTCCATTGTCTGAATATTTCTTCGTCTGACTTCTGGTTTTTGATTAAAAAAATCACTAGCCACTTTATAGTATTGGGACATCATTCATGTTACCGTACCTCGATAAATTCTCCAGAATAAAGCTCCTCTAATGTTACATCAAGTTCCATGATGATATCGGCTCCTTTAGGTGTGTCCCTTCGATGTGAGTGATCAGATCCACCAAAATGAAAATTGAAACCACCAAAAAAACTAAATGAAAACAAGGAAACAGCTTAGTATTGTAAAAATGCAAATTTAATGCATCAAAATAACTGACAGATGTTTCCCCTTCAGACTGATTTGTCAATAAATTTCTATCACTTTCTTCACTGCCCAGTTTAGTCTTATAGGAAGTCCCTTTTTTTAATCATTTTAATGTGCATACAAACAGTACTTTGTTTTCCAGACCTCCTTCCACCCTTCAAAAGAGTAAAACATTGAAAAGGTAAAAAAAATGATGATTTTGTTCCAGGGTTGCCAGGTGTCTGTTGATGCTAAAAGTTACTGCCAGCTATAGCTGTGTTGATTCCAGAAAGACATGCTGGGGGAAAGCAGGTACAGCAAGATTGTACACATCTGGGAAGATGCTTTGGCTTGTTGTATTTCTCAATGACTTGTAAATGAACAATATTTCACCAGGTAAGCAGAGTAGGTGTGAGCTGGGCTCAAATTAGTGGGAGAAAAACTTGGCTTCTTGTATATCAAGAATTCTTAGCACACTTGGTGAGTAGGTCATTTACCTTATATATGGTCATTTACCATTTCCCTAACCACATATGGATGTTTTCATTATTATTTCATGAGAATATACTCAGTTAATTAGTGAACTGTAAAACAAAACATATACCAAATATAATCATCTTGTAAAACTCAAGATATGAGTCAAAAAACAAGAGAGAACGTTGAAATGGTAATGTTTCAAATTTATTACAAATTCATCATCAGACAAGTAACTAGAATTAAATAACCACGGTCTTTTATATTTACAGTTGAGTGATGACACCATTAGAAAAGAAGAGAGATCTATTTACATCTCAGATTGACAACGATGTAAATAGATCTAACTTCTTTTCTAATGATGTCATCACTCAACTGTAAATATAAAAGACTGCTGTTGATTTAATTCAAGTCACTTGGTCTGATGATGAATTTGTAATAAATTCAAAATATTACCATTTCAGCATTCTCTCTTGTTTTTTTGACTCATATCTTGAGTCTTACAAGATGATTATATTCGGTATATGTTTTGTTTTATACTTTTTCAAACTATCAGCTGACCATGGTTGTTAGTGAACTCTAATGTTTAGTATTATTGAGGGGCATTTACTGTACCTCAGGCCAAACTTATACCCACATGGATACTGGGTATAGTTCCCTTTCTTTGTAAAGAATCCACATAATAATCATACAATTTAATTACCTATTGAAAGAGTCAAAAGGATCATGACCATTGTCTCCACCCATCTTCTTCAGACCTTCCTCCCCGTGTGCATCATATATTTTTCTCTTCTCATCATCTGTCAAAGTCTAAATAAAATAATACAGTGTACATTTAGTTATCATGAAAAGTTATTTAACAAGAGAAATTCTAGGACAAGTTGTTGTTTCATAAATTTGGAGAAACATTGGCTTTTGTTTGGCATTAAGAACTTGGTATCAACAGGTTTGTCACCTTTGCTATTATGTTTTATGTCTTGTAAAATAAAGTTGACGTACAGGGAAGCACATACTGAACCACCAGACACATTGTGTAATATTACACTACACATCACAATTTGATGGAAGCAAAAAAGTTTTTAATTTGATGACAGACATGTAATACATAATGATAAAATATAATGACAAGAGGAAGGCAATGAATGTTGCTGTAAATGTAACTTTTGAATCCTTTAGCAACTGTAGAACTCAGCAGGGTGATGTACGTGGAATCCACCCTGGGCACTGACGCAGTGTGTGGCCATCAAGTTGTCATCAGGGATCATGATGGTCATCTGAGCTGATGTCATATCAGGTCTCATACAGGGTGTGTTGCATGTACAGTCTAAATTTCTGGTAGTACTGCAGCCACCTTGCAACCTTTTTGACAAAACAGGACAACATGGGTAATTAGGACTAAATTGAAAAGAACTCTTGACCCGTGCAGTGAGTTTCACAGGAAATTCATCATCTATAACTGCAAGGTTTCTTTTCAATTTAGCCCTCATTACTCCTGTTTTGTAGAAAAGGTCGATTTATAAGTTCTATTTTTTTTTCTCTCTCTCTTCTTCTTTTGTGACAAAAAGGTGACACTTACTAAATAAATATAATCCCTTTACTTTGAATTGTAACATCGAAAAAGCATTGTCTTCTGCTACCCTAAGCATTAAAGTATCATTGGAACTTCAACTGACACTCCATCATCCACATGTTGTTGACAACTTGTCACACGTAGTATAAGACGCCTAATTTCCATCCAGCTTGCTTAACTAAAACGACTCAAACCGTACCTCATAAGCTGTACTCAAGTCTTGAAACATTTCGTGGGCCTTCTCGTCATCTGGATGCTTATCGGGATGCCATTGCATGGCTAGTTTTCTATATGCCTTTTTAATTTGTTTCTTGCTAGCGTTTCTCGTTACTCCCAAAATCGCATAAAAATCCCTCCTAAAAGCAGTACGTTTGAAATAATTAACGCTCACATTACAGATAAGAACAGTGCAATTCCTATGCAACTTACCCGGCTAAAATCTGCAATGAAAAACCTAAAACAAGGAAAATAAGTCGAAAATTCCCACTCACAACAGACGCCATTTTCCTACCGGCGTGCTGAACAGAACATGCACGACGCCAAACTGACCAATCACAGAGTTGCACTTGTCAAGGCATCGAAGTACGAGGGGTACATATCCCGGCGGTATGTTTGCCACTGTCTCCTATTTTCGTCGAGGCTGGACCAAATAACCCAGGGGTAGACGTCGAATCATGCCGAGAAGGTTCCCCAAGCCAGGTGTGGTTCCAGGTTCTTGTGAAGGGGGTGGTTAACCAGGCCAGGGGTTTATCGAGGTTTCTGTGGAGGAGTACCTTCATCAGTTAAATGGGGGGGGCGCAATAAAAGAAAAAAAAACTTAGATGCAAATAAACTTTATTTTTCAAATGTAGTGACTATAGCAAGGAATTCTTACATTAAGGTTGCTCAATGGTGGTTTAACCCCTGGTCCCTCCCCTTGGATCAGCCTATGAAATCCTCAAAACTACGACACGTGGCAAGTTCCCTGTAGCCTGTGGGGTACGTAGATGAGGAAGTCCTAAAAATTTTCGATTTTCACGACACAAATCCAAAAAAGTGCAGAAATGAATGCGCTAGAACAGTCACTAAAATGCGAAAACATGGCATAATACATGTGTTTCGTAAGGCGGGAAAACGCTTGAATAAATTAAACAGAACTGAAACTTAGGGTGCGTTTACATAGAGATCAAAGAAAAGTAGAGGAGGTATGGGGGATGAAAATAGATCGCAGATTGAACATCTGTTCCGGAGTTCATGTTTGCGAGTTTACCCATAATTCTCTCGTCCACGAATTTACTCAAGAATATCATTCAATTTGTCCATCCCTAGCACGTCGAAATTGTCAGTTAAATCGCTGATTAAACATGCTATGATATCGCTTAGGATAGTTCAGATATGTGAGTTAAGTTGAAAGCTAATTCCCTGATTACAGACGTTGTGCTCTCTCGTGGGATTTTTAGCTTATTCCTTATCTTTGATTGGATGAAAAATTCTATTGAAAGAATACACTGCCCAAAATTCAAAAACATGTGTTCTTCAAATCTTCCGGTTGTCGTTCGTGACACAAGAACGTCGGTTGCCGAAGGCGAATTTCCATTCAATTCAAAATATCGCGCGGTCGACATTTTGCGATCGCTTTTTTTTTATTTTGTGAGCTCTCAACTGGATCCATTCCAACCGATGGCTCACAATTCAAAAGAAAGCGATCGCGAAAAGTCGATCACGTGATATTTTGCATATATGTGCGGCGCGTGCTATTTCTTTTGTATTAATGGCCCAAGCAAATTGTTTAGGTGATAAAGAAGGACCAAAACCAATACAAAGTTAAAATAATTTCTTTTGATAAAATACTGTACAGCTTAACCTTCGTTTCTTAGAGAAGTTAATATTTTCATGTTCTGGCACCAGTTCGGGTAATCCCGTTTCAGGCATCCATGCACAGACGATGACATTAGTGTTCAGCCCCATAGCTGAACAATTCCGAGACACAAAAGGTATCCTAAAATCAGCGAGGTGCTGAGGAAATCAATACAAGAGAGTACCGCAAAACCTGTAAGAAATAATCCAAGGAATCTCATCCTATTTCCGTGGTTTGCAAAGATTCAAAAGAATGCTTGTAGCTATTTCATATTACAAGTCTTTTGACCTCCTTTTTAGTGAGTAAAATTTTCTTTCCGGTAAATTCACGTCCTACAATTTACTAATTTCTAAGAAATGGTTCAACATCACGTGAAAGTGGTGTCCGATGTGAAGGCACCGGCCAAACGGAACTCATCTCCAGCCAAGACGCAGTACATTCTCTGGGGACAGAGTCGTGAATTTTGCCCCGGTCGGTTGACAGTTGTACGCAAGATGAACTCGCGACCGGCAGGTCTGGAAAACGGTTGCGAATGACGAGGTGTCGGTTTCTGCCATAAAAAGACAACGAAAGATTGTTAATTGACGGAGCAAGACCCACTGAGCTCTATCATTAACCACTCTGACATCTCCATAATACGTTCGCTTTGGCAGGGGCTGCATAAAATTTAAAGAACTCCAGTTCACGAGAGCATTTTAACTTCCAAATGCGAAGGGGTTAAATAACTGACTGGCTGACTGCCAATCAAGAAGGGAAACTAAACATCGCGCCTTTCTGGCTGTCGGTTTCAGTCTCCTACGCGCTTACTATGACTCTGATACAACGTCAAACACAAACTCGAACTCAGGAGTTTTCATTTTGGCGAAAGAATATTTTCTGCTGTCCCGACGAAAAGCCCTGGGTACAAGTCTGGTTCAAACTAACGTTGAAATACATAAAGCCAACTGTATAATAAAGAAAATGGACGTTTCGCGTGAAGCCCTTCGTTGGAGTGAAACGTGACTTGAAGTTTCACTCCACAGAAGGGCCTTCGCTCGTAACGTCAGTGTTTTCTATTATACAGTTTTATCAATTCCCCAACCATTTTGGCTTTTTGGATGTCGTTCAACGTTGTTGGCACAGCATTCTACTTTAATAACGTACAAATGATCACGTATGGGTAAAACTGAAGACCAAATGGCCCCCATGTCTACTGTTTTTGCCTTCACTTTTCTGTGTAATTATTCATTGAAATCAGCCTTCGTGTCACTAAAGAATTCAGTAGCTAAGACCGGACATAAAGTAATACGGTGAACAGGAAAGTTCGGTTCAGAAAGCCTGACGCATGTAAGCTTCTAACCATATGCTGATACCCTGACACTTCCTAGTATTTCTTGCCGTGATACAAATACCGGCACGAGGAACTAAACATCGATAAATTGATCATACATTTCCTTTAGTTGTATAGGATTCCGATCCGAAATTCGATCTAATCGGATTTGGCAAACATTTCGAAGATTTCATCGAATAGAACAGGGTTGCGCCCCCTTAAGAAGGACTTGAAAAGAACAAAATAAGTTTACCTTGACCTCATGATTGTCGTAGTCTTCCTCCTGCATTCTGACCATCTAAAAGTTCAATGGAGTAAAACTTACTTCACGAGTTAAATTCAGATTTGGGTACTGAATGTAACTAAACCTATCTAAATGTAGCTATTGTAATGAAATGTAATTAAAATGTAAATTTATGTACTAAATGTAACTAAGGGCCTGTTTATATGATCCCGGCTTGCCGGGACGGGACGCTCTCAACCCGGCTAGCCGGGAAACTCGGCTAGACGG
>JBAHVQ010000177.1:112520-128782 GCA_036872915.1 Nanipora kamurai
AGATGATATTGTACTTTCTTTTTATTGCATCTATGAGAGTAATGAGACGATAAAAACAGTTTAAAATAGCAAGATTGCACCAGTGACTGGACATTAAAAACGTTCCCAACTTTGCGACGAATTATGATGCGATATTAGTTAGTTAGTTCCCTATGGGGAACAGTTCACATGAACTGAGGCGACTTTTGATCCCATGAAAATGACTAATATCTAATGATTGCATAAGTAACTGTTAACGTTTGTGATTTATGGTATAAATTACGATCAACCCTGTGGAGTTTTGACAGAGCATTTACGTGGCCAACAATAAAGTTATGTAAATCTCAAAACAGAAATTATAGTCAATTATTTTCGGATGGGAAGTTGGGGTGCGTTTCCGGGCCCCCTCTTTACCAAATCGCCCGGGCCCCTATGAAATAGCCAGTCCGCCCCTGACTTGAATTGCAATTAACGAGGTACAGCAATTAATACTATCTCGTTACCAGCCCCTTCACCGTACCCCTAACTGAATCAATTCTTATCTTTCCCACCAGGTGTTCCACCGGGACACTAGTTGTAGTGTTCGGAAATTTTGGAATTGCGCCTATAGATTGAAGCTTTTTAGACTGAACTTCGCGATATTTCACGAAAAATTGGAAATTGAACAGCAGCCCGACATAACCCCAACATGTATGATGATTTAGTTTGCAATTGAAACACAGAACAAAATACGCACGCCATCGAATCATCTGAGGCAACGTGAGCCTTCAAAGCGTATTAATCTTCAAGACTGAACTAACAATAAGACAACGATGTAAAAATGTAGAATGTTGCGTAGGCAGCGTGTAAAACCGCGTAAAAAGTTAAAAGCTTGGTAGACTGCCGAATTTATGTAGTATAATTCTGACGTTTCGAGCGAAGGCCCTTCTTCAGAGTATAAAACGTGTTCTTAAAGAGGAATCCTACTCGTTAAGAATCCGTACTATTTACAAACACGTTTCATTCTCTGAAGAACGACTTTGCTCCAAACGTCAGAATTGTTTTACATATATTCGATAGACTACCAACCTTTTAACTTCCTACTCTGAACTAACAGTAACTCGGATATGTTCAATGCATTCCATGTAATTGGAATTATTTGAACAACTGAAATGGGATATTTGTCCCCAACAGGAAATTGCCTCGCGTACGCAATAATTTTACCACATGACGTCCACGAAAGCCACCCGTAGAGTGAACTCACAGTCCGATAAAGCCAAAATTTTTCCTGCGGCTTAGAAACTCACTTGAACAAGCTTTAAAATCTTAAAGTGTATGTCACCGAAAGTTTCTTTTTACTCCAAAAACTTCACACATTCCCCAGAGAAATATTTTGTTCATTTGCTCTATTTTCTCCAAACCCAGACATTTTGTAGCCCGTCAAAGTCAGGAAAAAACGCCACCATTTTGATACACAACCGAGCTTGTAAGGAGAATGGGTCTATGCCTACTTAGTCTAGCCATGTAAATTGGTTTGCGACGTTTTGTAGGGTTAGACCCATTCTCCTCTTGCGCTCGGTTGTGTACCAAAATGGCGGTGTTTTTTTCTGACTTTGACGGGCCATAAAAATCTGGGGTTTGGAGAAAATAGAACAAAATGAACCAAATATTTCTTTTGGAAATGTGCGAACTTTTTGCACTAAAAAAAAATTTGGAGTGATATACATTTTAATGCTTTATGATATTGATGCAAAACTTTCTTACCTGTTGTTTGGCAAATAGAGTTCTGATCACATGACCCATAGGTCCACGGCTGGCACCTACAACATTCACTTCCGGTTTTTCTAACAATGATGCAATGAAGGCTTCTTTATCGATGTCTGGTTTAGGCTGATGATCGTTCGGTTTGGAACTGTTCAGTTTGAAAGACAATGACTGGGCCCGCGCAATGGTAAGTTCAACAGAATGAATATCTTCAAATAATTCCTAGAACAACGAAAAAGGGATTTTCTGACAGAAATTTTATAACAAATGTAAAAGAAGAAAGAGTAAGGTTTTTTGGGTGACGTTTCCATGTTGGCGTCAAAAATTTCGACCCGATGTCCTATGCAGTTTATATGGTGATCAATGTTTCCTATGTACTTTATAGACGGTCTACTCGAAATGACGTCAACAGTCACTCGCCCCAAGCCTTTCTAGTGCTGCGGAATGTTTTGTTGACTGAGAAATTTTGAGCGGCAATAAATCTGGCTTAATTTATCCTTTTGAAAAAAGGATAAAATAATAATTATCACCGTTTATTTTCAATGAGTGAACTTCAAAAATCTAAAAAGTCTGAAAGTGGTGGGGATTCAGTTTAAGATTGTTCTTCAGTGGATTTGTGCACGTGCTTGGCCGATGGCGAAAAACAATTAAGATGTAATCCTGTTTAGTCTAATGCATGATCTCACCTGGTACAGTTCTAACTGTTCCTCCACGGTATCAAAAATCCTGCTCGCTCTCTTTATGATGCGATCAACTTTAGCACTCACATGAACCACGTTATTACCTCCTGCAACAAAGAAAACAAAACGTCCATTACACTATTTGTTTACGTATGTCGACCGACTTCTACGGACATGTAAAGTAGTTCAACCAAGAAAGTGGTTAGCAACTACACATTTACTTGGCTATAAGCTCCGCCTGTGCACACCAGGAAGCCTTTTGGAGAGAAGGCACGGATTCAGTTCGTATCCAAGAATATTAATGGTTATTGACATCGGCTTAACCAAAGACTGTCCGCGGGGCAATTGTCCCACCAGCGACTGCAAAACCATTCTCTAAAATCAACCGAATCCGGTTAGGAACGTATTTTTCTGTCGGTATATTTAGGGAACGTCCCACCAAACCACAGCGACGTCGAGCATTCGTCCCCCCATCTCTCTCTCTCTCTCTCTCTCTCTCTCTCTCTCTCTCTCTCTCTCTCTCTCTGCCTCTGCCTCTGCCTCTGCCTCTGTCTCTCTTTTTCTCTCTCTTTCTCTCTCTTTCTCTTCTACAAGCCTGGTTATACTACGTGTTAAGGGCAAAAGGGTTCGGTTCTACATTAAATCAATACTTAACATTAGGTACGAGTAAATATCAAGGTCGACGTGCCAGATAAAGTTTCTCTACTTTTAAGGAATACACCGTCATTTTAGCCCAGGTTGACAACCGTTTCATCTTCTTTTGTATCAGGTTATTTTCTTACCTGCTTCTTCAATCTTTCGTACACAAGAATGAAGCAAAACTGGTAGAAGTCCAGTGGCGACCTCTCCCGGTCGCAAGCCCGCAAGATAGTGGAACACCTGCAAGGAAAGAGGGACAAGATCAGTCATGATAAACTCAAAAAGAGGGATAGCGGTGGTAACTTTAAGTCCTAGTTATAAACATTATTTCAATGCCTTGTGTTCGGGTATATATAACCCATCGTAGGCGCAACTCACTTGCTGCAGACCTCATTCAAAAGAATTAAAAGCATGAAAAATTATTGCCTTCTGAACTACCATAAGATTGTTTTGACTGTTTGATGCCCAAATCTGTAGCATGAATAACGAAGGCAATTTTTCGTGGAATTATTATGGAAACAACTATGGAATACAGATGCACAAAAAATTAACCGTCCCATTCAATCAGAGAAATTTTTACCTTTTCAGCCTCTTTAGTTTCGTCGAACAATCGCTTTTGCCGTCGAATTGGGCACGGTCTCGCACTACGCCAAACCTCTTCCCAGATGTTACCTTGGATTCGCATACGAAGGCTGAGTCTCCCTTTTTCACACCACTCCTGTGAAGGCAAGTTTAAATATCAAACTTAACAAATTCACAAAATATAAGATTATGAAAAAGAAGCTACTAGACGAAAAAGGAAAGATAACAAAACATAGGGAAAGAAAGTAAGGCTAAGCAAAGGTAAGTACATGAAAGGAATGGAATTGTTATTCCGTCAAATGCTTTCACGTCAAGTTTTGTAATATCATCACACTATTCTGCACACTAACCTCTTTGTAGTGTTCATTTGGGCTATCCAATGTTTCAGTGGAATTTTCGTTGTCAATTCTCGATTCCACGTTAACTTTCCCGGCTTCATTCAGTTCCTCATTTGTGATCTCCTCTCCTTCCACTTCCCAGTCTCCACCTCCACTCTGGTCTTCGTTGTGATCTGGCAAGTGAACATTGGCGTGTCCAAAACGCCATTATAGTTTACAGAGTTATCCGTAGCTTAATAATTAAACCTTTCATTCGCAGATTTTTCAAAAGAAATTATAATTTATTCAATCTATTCATCATTCTTTTGAGAACCTACTGAAATCTGTTAATGCATCCAATTTGTATTCATAAAGTCGCGCTTATATGCGCAGTTGCAAACTAAAGGGGTAGAAATGAGTCGAAAGTTTCTACTACATTTTCTGATTACACTCAGTGATAAGTGTAATATATGTAACAGATAAAGCATGAGCATCCGATCTGTATCTGATTTACAAGGCGAGCTGCAAGCGAGCCGTAGTAAATCAGATACAGGTCGGATGCGAATGCTTTATCTTACTTATCAAACGGACGCATCTAAATAGGCAAGTTTTCAAACAGTTTTTCAAGTTGGAGTGATTTTAGCTTAGTAAATTGAGGGGAAAGTTTATGTAAATCAGGCGAAATCTCTTACCGATTTACCGATATTGATTAAACATTCATTTCTTTTTGAATTTTCCTCATGAATTATTAATGAGTTTGATAAGTATACAAGTAATCCTTTCTTGTTAGTAAACCTGGATTAAAGTTAAACAGTCTTATTTTTAGCAGGGTAGCAATTCAGCAATAAAGCTGGTATTCAGAAGGACCTAGGACTAATGAATCTATGTAAGTTTATCGCTTACTGTGATTTGTTATTCTGCTTCACATACATACATGTGTGACGCCCCTCGTGGAAACCAGCTTATGTTGAACGAGGCTAGCGTGTTTAAATAAAGTTTTACCATACCACCACCATACCACCACCATACCATACAGTCTTACACAACACAACGGGATAAAACGTCACGCCAAAGTTCCAAACCACTCATTTACCTTTCGTTAACTTCAGTTTTTCTAGTTCTTGTTTTCTTCTAAATTCAATTTCCTCTTCGGTCTCTTCACCCTGAAGCCAGTCGTTGGGCGAGTACCAACGGACGAAATCTTCTAACAAACAACATGGGTTGGCTGCCTGCAATCGACAATAACATCAAAGATTAGTCCAGAATCTATTCGTTATGCATTCCGCTTTCCGGGAGAGGTCTCCTGGGATCATGACTTGAACACATATGAATTGCTCACACGGCAGGAAGACAAGCGAAAGACAACAGTTCGTCTGTCGAATGACACAAGGAGACCCAAGTGAGTCAGTAAATCATTGTCTACGACATTTATACTGTGTATGTTTTTTTTGTTCTGACTGTTCATAACAACCACTACCTTGAACGCCTCCATGTCCGAAAGTAATGACGCACTTTGCATCTGAGCCCTGATTCGCGCGCCTTCTTCCGACGTCCCAAGCTGAGTAAGGATCTCTGCGTGCTCTTGTAGCATGTCCTCGGTCATCGGAGCAGGTTCCTGGGAAAAAAAAGAGAATAACTAGTTTGAAAACCCCTGCGAATGAATTGCTCTGTGTTAAAATATCTCAGGTCCAAGCGGGGCAAAAAATCTTCAGACGACCATCTTCGCATGGTGGCGTAAAAGAAATTGATTTATTTCAAATTTCGATTTCTTTGCCAAGACAGTCAATGAAGAGAAGTAGAAAAGTCGCACCTGCGGGCAATGGTCGATGAAAAAAAATCTTTACAACCAAGATCTTCGAAAGACATCTTGATTTATGAAGCCTGCTAGATTCGACAGCGTTCGTGGTATTAACTTCAATTTCGCACATGCATTGAACTCACTTTCACTTTATGTTACTTAAAAGCATAAATTCTAAACAAAAATCATACCTGGGTTACAGGAATATACAATGGTTCACCGGTTACCAACAACCGAAGATCTCCACAACGTTTTAATGCTCCCTCGCGTATTCGATTATCCCCTTCACAGCTGTTACCCTTAGTAACTGCTTTAGTTAACGATGCCTCGATTACTATGTCAGATACAACGACGTCCGACGAGCTATCCTCGTCGGAATCGCCCGGGTCTTCCAACGCTTCAAAAAACTCGTCATCACTGCTATCGTCACCAGCAGCCGAAGGTTTGTCGCAGTTTGGTCTTCCACTTGACGGTCGTTCAGAACTTCTAGTGGTGGACTGTAAATTTCTATCAAATTGCCGTGCTTCAGGGTTCACCCTCGTTCCGCTACTCCTTCTGGAAACACATTTTCTAGCTATACACCAATTTAGCATCTAAAATAAGCAGGCAAAACATGACAATGTAGCAGAGAAATGCGGATTGACGTTAGCTCGATTGAAGCTGCATTTTGTACCTTTTTTGCCAGTTTGCTATATCGTCCGAAGTTCACATCTGATATTTACAAACGTCTAAACTAGACCCTCCTCCGATAAATATGAAAGAATAATTACAAAAAAAAGCTCCGAAAAGTTCTTGTCTTTAGTAGTTCATTTTCAATTAACAATCTCGAGTGTTTCTGTGTTTGGGGTTCTTAGCCACTCGCTGTACACGCTACACACCAATGTCTCGTTAACCCGGCAGTTTCCTCCAAGCTTTCGAATTCATACCAGCTGTAAGTTTCCCCTCGGTTCCTACGTCTAGGACGATCAAATTGACGTTACCTGAAGTTTCTGATGAATTAAGCAGCAATCAAGATTTGGAGCTTCTAATTCAAGTCTGTCGGGATGTAAGATAGAGTTCTACAAGTAAGACAAGGTATGAAATGCTAGGGGACGGAAAGGTTTGCATTAGACTGAAAGTGGACGGAAAAAGATAAGAAACGAAAAAAATGAAAAGAAAGGGATAGGATAGAATGGGATAGAGTGGAGTGGGTTCAACAAGGTAGGACAGGCAAGTTGAGTACAGGGGTTCGCCAAATCTGTCTATTTTATAACGGGTATTTGAGGTCGAAGGACAGAAACTACCACAGTTGATGAACAGTAGCTTAAAGTCCAAAGTACATTTGAGTAACCTCACTAACTGTTGAGATGAAAAGTTCTGTTCTTCAAGTTCCGGATTTTTTTTATGAGACGTTTAAGTGTAAAATTAACTCAAGGAATTCACGATAATGCACTATTGTCTAACTGCAAAGCAATTCTAGATTTAAATAAGCTTTTCTTTATCTATAGATAATTCAGTGTTCCACAAGTGCAATAGTCAATCATTCCAAAAATATTACAAAAAATCTGAATTCTACATAGTATTTTCGGCCTTTCGGACCCCCCGATTTCTTCCGGGTCCTCTTACTTCTTCGGGTCTCGGGCTAATTCTACCCACAGCCCGCTTCTGCGTAGTACTGCCTGACACAAACGTTTAATCTCTAGTTTACTGTGAGTCCTATTTAATGTCACAATAAAACATAGCTCTTTGATAACGAGCAGATCATTATTTCCAATATACTCAATCCAAGTCTTCTTATATCCTAAGCTCACCCAAACACATTATTCAGCTTGTCTCACAAGGGGAACGTTCATAGTTAAACAATTATGGCGATAAAGATTCAAAATTTCAGGCCAGAAACATGGGTTGAAGCCACGTTACTGCAGGATAGAATAAAAAATACATGAATTATAATTCATAAGCTTCACAGTGCCAGCTACCATACCTTGGGATAAGGATACTTCGTTCCCACCGGTACCTCATTTCTAAAACAAATTCCTGCCAGAGATGAGCAACTGCCCGAAGTCCTAAATGAGGTTGGAAAAATCATCTCGGGTTAAACACATATAAAGAAAGCGTTTTCATACCAGCCGCATGGATTTCGCTTACAAAATAAATGAAAAGAAACAAAACCAACATTTGAAAATAAAACCTAGTGAAACAGCAAAGGCTACAATCATATACGGGGTTAAATACCTAAACGATAGTGCAAATGAAACGAAACTCTAGTTTACCTTATTTCTTCGAATATTTCCTTTTGTTTGAAATGAAAATGAGACAGTGTGTAACTTCAGTTGGTTGACACTGCATTTTAGTTAATTAGAAAGTGAGTTATACCTCCAAGTATTTAGTAAAATCACTTGATACTTCATACATTGGTCAAGTTCATTATACTAAGCTGTTCCATGTCAACGTGTTGCCACGGTTACATGTTTCCATGTTGCCATGGTTACGTATTAGTTTCGAGACCTCTCTATCCTGAAAATAATTTTTCTTTCGTTGCGCCCCGATAGAGCAAGGTTTTCTGTCTTTTCTTCATCAAGTTGTGTGAAATGATGAAGCTAACATGTCTGAGCTATCACGAACAAAAAAATGCTCTTTAACAAGTTAGAAACAAAAGAGTTACGTTTTATATGCCCTAGGTTCCCGAAACTAACACGTTAATGTGACAACAATATTTTGGCGTGGAGCAGTTCAGCATAATACAGTAGGAAGTCACTTATCCGAACGCATTGGGACCGAAGGGTGTTCAGATAATCGAAATGTTCGGATAATTGAAGTTTTGACTAACAGCATTGACAATACATGTTTACAAACATAAATAATGTATTTAACACAATAAATGTATACATGTATTGTACTCGATACTACTCGTTTTCTTTTTCGTGGAGTAGACACACTAACACGTACAGTAGCCATATATGCTGATGCTACAGACACGAGGCGATTGTGCAATAACAGGCGTGGCGTTAATTAATTGCATGCGGTTTCGGTCCAGCAGGCATTCGGTTAATCCACGTGTTCGGTTAAGTGAAGTTCGGATAAGCGGCGTTTTACTGTAAATGAAACCAATGTATGAAGTTTCAAGTGACTTCCTTGAATAAACTTAGAGATACAACTTACTCATCCAAAAATGCTATATCCATAAATTGACGTCACAGGTCTCATTTACATATCAAACAAATTGAAATATCTGAAGAGCTCATTCTACAGAGAAACTGTTGAAGATGTTCCTCCATCATTTCAAGATTTCTTTCAAGTAAAATAAACTTAATGTTCGTTTTATATACTCTTCTCGAACTCATTAATAATTCATGAGGGAATTGTTCCATCAGACGCGCTGAATTATACCCCGTGAGCGAGCTTGAACTACCAGGGAGGTACTGAGCAGAGGATTTGAACCGTTTTTTCCAGTCCTTGGACTGAAAATAATAGTTCAAGTTCAAGGACTTTCGAACAAATTCCTCGTACTTGAAAGCCCGGTCAAGTCCTCATTTTCGGCCTTTAAATATTACTTCAAGCAAACCGAGTGCTGCAAAGTTACAGCTAAACTCGAGACGAGTGACTGCTGGTCGATCTCTTACCTCCGTAGCTATGGTTTACGATGCAAAGGCATACAGCTAAGGCATACGTCAAACTATCTTTTGGAGATCCTTTTAGTCCGCGAAACCTATCCTGAAAGAGTTAAATAACATGTAAACAATGACAACTTAAGATTTAAAAAAGAGCTGCAAGTACGACGGGAAACAATTACTGGAAAAGGAACGGCAACAGACCACAGCCGCAGTGACAGTCACAGACGTACAGCAACACAGTGTCCTAGATGAATACTTTGATCAGAGTCAACGTTACTTCACATATGCCGGTACAGTACATACATTTGTATTTTCCATCACTGCTTTTCCTTTAGACTTGAGCTTTTCCTCTTGCTGAGCAGCAATGGCATTAGAGTCCAGCTCAGCATCTGGGAATAAATGCTAAAATAAAGTACGCAATTAGCAAACTTACCTGCCAATTTTATCCACTCTTAGACCTCAAGACAGACCTCGGATGCCAGTCATTTAAAGTGTCCACGAAGTAAAAATTAAGTTGGTCTTATGCAAAAGAATTCTTCAAATTATAAACAAACACTTTCTAAACCTTTTTTGTATCTTACTTTGCTCTTGAGATATTAAGATTTGTTTCATAGGTAAATAACACCTTGCATACATCACACGGCATGACGAGTTGTTGTAAAATTAGGAATATCCTTAAAGTTACTGAATCAAGTCACGTAAAACTACAAGTGTGGGTGTATTTGTCTCATGACACTAAACAAGCAAAGTTTCAAGTGGTTTTATCGAATAATTTCAATGATATGCGTGGTTTCTTGATAATTCATTATGCAGGGTGACGTATATGTAAGTTGTTATTCAGATATAAAAACAATCTAAAGATCTCAAGGACAAAGTGAGGTGGAAATAGTGTGAAGGATATTTCTTTGTAATTTCAAGAGTTCTTTCGAATAAGACGAACTTAATTTCCACTTCAGAGACACTTCAAGCTCTCTAGTGATAATGAAAATGATAATGACAATGACGGCCATGACCAGGATTATCACCATCACAATGATGATGACGACGACGATGAATATGATGATGATGATGATGACGATGATGACGATGATGACGATGACGATGGTAATGACGATAATGATGACGATGATACCAACTTCATTCCCATGTCCACTTCAGGGAAACCTTGACCCAAACACTTTTTGTCGATACTACGAACTTTTCAATAAGCGGCTAACCTTTAAAATAGCTTCGAGTAACTCTGCTGGTACAGGAGACTCGTCGTTACTATCACCTGCTATCTTTGAGGTCGCCCTGCTAACAGCAGTCGACAAATTGGATGCCAGAACAGGAATGGGTTTGGTTATTTTTTTAAATGCGTGGGCAAAATCCTTTGGCGAATCTACAATAAATACGAAGTAAAATATAACCGAGTAATTATGCTAGAAGTGCCAAGGAACGAAAGAAACTCTCGGATAAGAACGTTTGAAACATTTACTTTAGATCAACATTTTTTCCCACAACTACGATTTTCTCAACAGATGAGCAGCAAACAACGTAGGAAGATAAATTAATGGAATATGGCTCCGACAGTAAGTCCAAAAGGCAAAAAATCAGATTTTAACAACAATCTAATCCACTGCCTGTCCAAAAATCAGACAAACCGACCACCGAAAAGACAGAGAGACCAGCAGATGGAAGGATGGCATGAAGAAAGCAAGGAAAGTAAGGAATAAACGGACGACAGGGAAGAAAACAAGCAAAGAAAGAGGAGGAAGTAATTAAGGAAGATACAAAGGAAGGAAGGAAGGAAGGAAGGAAGGAAGGAAGGAAGGAAGGAAGGAAGCATGGAAGCATGGAAGCATGGAAGGATGGAAGGAAGGAAGGTAGGTAGGAAGGAAAGATTCATATTTCGTAAAACCATTCCTATTTCGTATTACCTTCTTTTTCATCATAGAAAGCGTCGCTCTTCAACAATTTAGATGTGGACTCCTTTCGATGACAAAGTTTCAAATAATGATCAATATATTCACCTAGGTCAGGAGTTACGTAAGAAACTTATACAAGAAAACAAAAGGGAACTCTAAAGGACACATTACAAGAGAAATTTCGGTCCAGGTTGAAATCTCAGCTCCGGAACACGAAAAAAATCAAATAAAAAATTATCTGGCCATGACATGACAAAATTTCAAGCAGCTTGCTGGACTGAAATTCGTCCATGTAACCAACTTCTAAGACACTCTTCCACGCCTAGCACTAATATCCCCTCTTGTTGTGATCAACGCTTGATAATTTCAATCGTAAAAGGGAGATATCCAGGCTGTGTGGCGGTTAAAGGAGTTAAATACTTAGCCTTTTCTGTAGAGTAGTCATGGGGTGTCTCTATTTATACTGGATAACCATGTCAGGTACCTACGTTGTTCTCTGTGCCGGTCCAGTAAGGGCCTCGTGGGTCCAGTGTTGTTACAAGAGGAAGCCGGAGTAGTCGGACAAAACCTGCGATACGTGGTATAGTCAAAATGGACAACACTCACCACCACGGTAACTTTAATCAAAACACTGCACTGAGCCAGGAATTGAATCCTAGTAGCAGAGGTGAGAGACACGTGCACGACCTTATTGTTTTACTTTGGCAAACGGAAGATGACTTTGCTCGTCTAGAGAAGACATCTTGTCGGGAAACGGTTAAAGTAATCACAAACACAACTCTACCCTAGGAGGATCAGTCTTCAATTATTTTATATCATTTTAAGTAGAGTGTTGCGTAGGCAGTTAGTTTTGAAACGTTTCGCTCCGACGAAAGGTCTTCGCTCAAAACATCAGTTTTTCTACTCCTACGTTCTGGCAGATTCCCAACCTTTTGGTTTTCTATTTTTTTACTCAGTCAAATGCCAAATTGGTCGTCGTGAACTTGAGACTTCCTGTGGGAGGTGAGGAAATCCGAGAATCACTAACCTAAAAGACATTTCGGATCGTCTGCCATTCTAACTCGCACGTGCCACTGTGGGGCTTGAAGAGGATCTAAATCGCTGAAGAATAGAATGAAGAAAACTGGTAAGTAAGAAAGTCAAATTCAGTCACAATTCGAAGATATACCATGGGAAAAGGGACGTGGCGAGCGGCTTTTTGGATACAAAAGCAAATTATATTTATCATAATGTTAAAAATTGAGTTGTGCACCACAAATGGTTTAGATTTACTCCTTCCTATCCGTATAGTTCCTCAGTGACCTATAGAGACTTTAGTATTTGACTCTGGCTAACGCCAGACGATTTTACTCGTCTAGACGAAAGTCCTCGGACAGGAAAAAGTTAGCCAGGGTTTAAAACCTATCCCCTTAACGTCTTCCTTACCGTATGAGTACTAAGTGACCTACGGAGACTTAAGTATTTTACTCTGGCTAACGCCAGGCGATTTTAATCGTCAAGGAGAAAGTCCTCGGACAGGAAAGGGTTAAAGTATCGTAAGTGTTTTCCGTGTTTGAAAGAGATTAGCTTGCCATGTCACCCGTAACATCCTTAATAATTTGAAAGGCAAAAATAACCCTTCTTTTAAAAAAAATCCTGCGTACCGTCTGTTTTAAATTAATAATCAGATTATAAGCTCGAAATTTCTCAGGCGATATTTAGTAAACGCCGAAACTCGTCCGATTAAAACTGATAATCACAAAAATGTAACGATGTGGTCCCGACAACTTACGAGTAGATGCCGTTGTCTACGATCACATCTTCGGATAAACAAGGCCACGTGGTCGACAGGTGAAGTTCGCTAAGAAAAATACAAAATTACTATATAAATTACAAACAAAATTACTGAATTTAAGGAAATTACGAAACTACGCGGCAAATAAACTTCAAACAATAGAAAAAATTGCTTCCCCCACGACTGGTAAAGTCCTCCTATTGACGAATGCAATCCAGAATTTCCTCCAGAGCCCTAAGTAACGGCCCAGAAGGCGTTGCGAATCCCCTGTGGCAAAAGCCAACGTCTCTTTGCCCTAACTGAACGTTACTAAATCATTTTTCTCCCTTAAATAATTTTGTAGATAATGAAGCATTTCAATACAAGAAGAGAAATGTACATTTTCTTCACATACAAATAAGTACATCATTGTTGTAATAGGTTAAATTGCCACAACTCTATAATGGCTGAAAATACGTGCAGTATGTACCCCAGATGATGGGTAGTACTCCCTTCTCTCAAATCCCACGGAAAACCAGCATACCCTGCCACATCAGTGACACTGAACTCCATATAGAATGTAAGGGTCTTTTTGGATATTTCTCAAAATTCCTCACTCGGTCATATGAATTAGAACCAACACCTACTCAGATTGGCTATTGCTTTGATTAAGTTTGATAGACAAGAACAAAATACCATACCATTGTACTTCTTAATAAGTGTCTTATTCCTTGCCTTTATTGGTCAATTTTGAGGGGTGCGCTCATATGTGAATCTTTATAGGCGCATGCGCCTCTAATCGGCCATTTTGACTCAACAAAATATCGAACTATCTTGAATATTGGCTTATAGGTGCATGCGGTTACGCGCGGGATAATAGGGCAAAACAACAACGACAAACCATGGGCAAAATTTTAGTGGCAGCGGCTAAAGGATTCCCCTGCTTGAGATACATAACAGAGTACAGCACTAACCTCACGGCATCACGAACTGCACCAAAAGGTAGCGTCGACATATTCGTTACTCCGATCTCTCCTCCTAAACACGAGTCCATATCGGGTGGAGCCTGTGGCCAAATCCAGTCGCCCCATTCGTTTAGAAAATACGTAAACCGAACCGTTATTGTGACTGAGGGACAACTTGCCCCTCGCAGAACCTAAAGAGAGTGAAATTTATCAGTTAATATCTGTGACCCAATTTCCTTCCTCCCGTCCAACTTCATCAGAGGATTACTAGGAAGATGGTGAACGTAAGACAAACTTCAGTCAAAAAAATAAATTACGTTTCGAGGCCGTGTAACGTTGTACAGTTTTGCGTGCAACTGGTGTCTGGTTCTTCGGAATTATTTTTAAATTGTCGGCTGGAAAAGGATCTTAAGTTTACTTTCCTTGTAACTTGCAGTTTTAACAGATGAGTTGCATACAGTGGAACCTCCATTAAGGGGATATACTCGGAACAAGGTCTGGTGTCCCCTTAATGGAGGTGTCCCCTTAATGGAGGTGTACCCTGAATGGAGGTCCGGCCAGTGATGTAAGTGATCAACCACTTAAACAAAAATGTCTGTTTCCGTGACTTGGAATGCAGCCATGGTTTTACAGAAACATAAAATGCATGATTATGAGTGAAACAGCAAACTTGGACTATTTAAAGTGTGCGTTGATTTGTCTGTTATGTAACATTCATTATCGTCTGTTGCATCTAAGCAGGAACATTGATCATGAAAACATGTTTTATTTACCCATGTTTTATTGTATTTAAATGTTTCCTTTGGAAGCATAACAGGTTTTAATTCGATTTTTTTCAGTGAACCAATCAATGTCACATTAAACGTCTAACTGATTTCACAATTTCAGAACGGTTATCTTTGGCATTAGATTTAGAACATGTTTTAATTAGCGTTTTTGCCGCTTAGACACAGCCGATAGTAATTAGAATCCAGTAAAAGTTCAAGCTTTTAAAGCTGTCATCACTTGAGATTCCAGTACAACAATCTCATCAACCCTCTTTTGTGGTTGGCCAAGTAACAGGAATGCCTATTAGTACACATTTTAGCAGACTGTCCCCATAATGGAGGTTCAAATATCATTCTGTGCCCTGAAGAAGTGTCCCCGTCCCCTTAATATAGGTGTCCCTTTATTAGAGGGAACAGATACAAAGATTATATAGTGAAATTTCCGGGACAGAAGTTTATGTCCCCCAAATGCAGGTGTACCCTATATAGAGTCCCGAAGTAGAAGGTCTACTGTAAGTAGAGCTACAAACTGCAATTTTCCGTGCACTTTGCATCATTTTTCTTCCCTTTGTTTTCATCACTTGTTGCTCGAAATATTTTCCTGTATGAATAAAAGTTCCTTAAGTATATTAAGAAATGTTAAGAGATTTACAATGTGTCCTTTCGCTGGTGACAAAAATAACTTTACCATCCTCGTACGTATCTGTACACGTGAGCGAGGTACGTAGAGCATGACAAAGGCCAACGAGGTGCCCAGGGTCTTTACTCGGCGCTCCTCCACACACTCCTCCACACACTGAACTCTATATAGAACTGGAAGGCTGACTGCTGCTCAAAAAGCGAAGCCAAAAATGGCCGACACGAGGCCTTTTTGGTCGTTTCCCTCAGTCCCTCACGCGGTCACATTAATTAGAACCAGTCCCTAACATCAACAATAACTCACCTTAACCCAAACCGGAATGTACAGCTAACCCCCTGGACACCAAATACTTATTATGACTTCCAGGGGTAAAAGTCTCTACCTAAGACATGGTTTTCCAGGGGGTCTCGACACCCAAATTTTTCTCCCGGGGGTCAAAAACTAAAGCCCTTGGAACCCCGTGTCACGTATTTTGAGAGGACTAAACACTAACGATGAAACCCGCATAGGAGCCTGGAGCAAAAGACCAAAAGGCTTCCATGTCGGCCATTTTTGGCTTCACTTTTTGATTAGTTCATTGACTGGAGTCAGCCTTCCAGTCCATATGGAGTTCAGAGCCTCCACTCCGGCGTGTGGAGGTGCGGCGAGTAAATATCCCTGGGTACGAGGTTAGGCAAAGGCCTTCGCATTCCAGTCGGTAAAGCGCTGGATTACCCTCCAGCTTTTCCAATTAGATATTACTTATCAAATTCACTTAATAATTAATGAGAGCAGTAAGCAATCAAAAAGGAGCATTCAAGTCACATGTATACGTTTGCAAATCTCATTCTAAAACTCATCAACAATTCATGAGGAAAATTCAAAAGAAATTAAGGTTTAATCAATTTCTGTATACCCCG
>JBAHVQ010000177.1:128882-184828 GCA_036872915.1 Nanipora kamurai
GGCGAGTTATTATCCAACTTAAGTGCACGAGATATTCTCGCAACAACTTAACGCTATCCACGAGGATGGATGTGCAGGATGGTTCTGAAATAGAATTGAAACGCTCTTTTGTTCGGCATGTTCTGCTTATTAATTTTACCTGAAACTTTCTAGAAGAAAACCTTCCTACATTTGAATGATATCTAAACAGAAAACTTTAAACTTCTTTCCCCACATTAGGAGTATTTCATCCACAAAGTTTTCACTAATCCTGGATTAACGTAATGGCCTTTTGAACAACTGGCCCCCTTTGAACAACCGGGCGGAGTAGTCTAAAAAGGTAATTAACTTTAATCATAGTTAGTGCTCAATTCTAGCTAATCAGGAGCAGTTGTTAAGTATCTAACTTCGATTTAACTACGCCACGGGCAGTGAAATCGTAGCTAATAGTTTTGTACAACCAGGCCTGAGAGACGAGGGGTTAAGCAGGGTCGGCGGGTGTTTGGATTAGCGGAAGCTGAGGTACAATGAAACGGGGATGACGGGTAATTGGGGGTTTAGGGGATGATAGACGAGTTTAGTCGTTACTGGATGTGTCCGCCTAAATGACAATCATACACGAAATTCTACCATCAACAAGAAATTCTTACCATCTGCTCAAACAGTGAACTCTAGGAGGGAAATCATAATCCATGTCAAACATTTCCAACACTGCCGGAGGTAAGCCATCCTCAAAACCTGAAAATGATTGGTCGCGAGATGTTTCAAGATTTTCCTTCCCGAAAAAAACACAACGACGGGTAAACCACCTGACTTTTTACGTAAGACGCAGTAAGCACAATTTTACAGAGCTATTTCAAGAAAAAGACTTATGGCTCCTGGCGAGGGACTGTTTCGGGAAGAACGCAGAATCTTCCATGGGTTCCATTAGCTCACAAGTTGAGGTCTTTCTGTTGCTTTACAACCTTTACGTTCACATCCTCTTGGTGTTCTTTAATCATGAGACGTTTGTCCACCCTTTGGTTGTTTTTGGTCACACCATATTCTTCCTTCCCTCCTAAAATTCGACTGCTACGAGGGTTATACGTCACTTCTGTTTGTAAGATAACATTTGCAAGAAGAACGTGGGAAATCTTCTTCTTACTTTAACCGAATATCGTTCAATTGAAGGGAAAGATAAGCCATATCTGGTTTCAAATCTCAACTAAAGTGTACCCTAGTTAAAAATCCTGACTTGGAACTGTGAGCAGAAACGGTTATTAATACGATTTCTAGCAAACTTTATTACCATGATTTGTTTCACTGATGTTCTCCTCTTTAGAACTCAAATGATGATGGGTGATATTGAAGCAAAAATCTGCGAAGTGGACTGTCCCTCCAACGGTCTCCCAACATTCTTCTTTTGTCTGAGAGTAAGTCAAAAATACAATATGATGGGACATAGAAGTTTGGTTTTCTAATTAGATATGAAACGATAAATTCACATTTAACCTACACTGCTGAAGTCAACTGAAAAAGTTGACTCGAGCGGCACCATCTAACTGAAGTTTACTTATCCTACTGTAGGTATTTCAGTTCTATTTCAGAATCATCCTCAGGGTAATATGAAACGATAAATTCACATTTAATCTACGCTGCTGAAGTCACCGGAAAAAGTTGACTCGAGCGGGATTTGAACTCGCGCCTTCGGGAATCCGAAGAATCCGAATCTGCACATCCATCCTCGTGGATAGCGTTAAGTTCTTGCGAGAATATCGTACACACTTAAGTTGGATAATAACTCGCCTCCAATCCCTGTAGGCTCGATAGCTCAACAGATAGAGCGGCGGACCGGATTCCTGAAGGTACGAGTTCAAATCCCGCTCGAGTCAACTTTTTCAGTTGACTTCAGCAGTGTAGGTTAAATGTGAATTTATCGTTTCATATTACTGTAGGTACTTTAACTAATACTTAAAAGTTCTTTTGCCACGGTGAGGGAACGGTGAACGGTTGCGGTGACGCCAGCCATTCAGACCAAACTGTGACTCTTCCACTTGGAATTTGAAGAAGACATAATAAGAAAACTTCGTTGTTTTTTTTTTTCTCGATGAAACTTAACCCTCGCGATGGTGATAATTTTAGATTAGATTTTTTTTTTCAATATACTAAATCATAACCAGAGGAACAAAGTTATTTATGATATAAAAAGTTGAGTGCTGCGTCGAAAAAACTGACGTTTCAAGGGAAGGCCCTTGAAGTTTCACTCAGATGAAGGGCCTCTGCTTATCTACATTCTTCCTATCTGCCTACCCATCTGTCCATCTGTCCATCCTTCCATTCATTTGTTTGTCATTTTATCTGTTTGCCATTTTATCTGTTTGCTTATCCATTTCTGAATGTCAGTGTGTCTATCTACAATCTGTGCGCATATGGCTGACCTGACCACATTCATTCTAATTTGTCAGAGGATGTCTGTCTTCAGTCTCCAGGTCTTCCCCACAACCTGTACAGTCTGTCTGTACACAACTTGCAATTATCTGTCAGTACTTCTACCTGTCTATCTTTCTTCCAGCCTGTCATTCAATCTGTGAGTGCTTGTCTTTATGACAAATATTAGACAAGTTGCCCACCAAGCAATTTGTCTAATATTTGTTTGTCTGGAAGACTGTCAGTTTTGATAAAGTAATGTACATGTGAACACACAGAGAACTCTCATACCTCAGGACTTGTCTTAGGAATGGGCTTTAAGTTGCTTTGCTTTGCATGTTTATGTGATGGAGATGAAAAATTTCGAACACGCTAGAGTCAATGTAACCACACTGTCAATTATGATACTTAAAAACATATAAAAAATTCAAACTTGACATAACATATCTAAGATCATGATCTCTTTTGTTTGTGATCACCTGGATAAATGAAGGCTTCTTATTGCTGTTATCTAGCTTCCAAATGTGAATGATTTCTTCAATTTGAGATATAAATCTTAAAAGAAAATGACATCAAAAAAACTTTTGGTTACCCTGTTCATACAAAATCTACATATAGCTTCACCTATCCTCAATGCAATAGTCATTTATCCTGTACCCTTAATTCTATTTCAGAATCATCCTCAGGGTAATATGAAACAAATTCAGATGTAGTATATATTTTATGCATTGCAGGGACTGCAAGGGAGAATAAATGCGGTAAACATTAACGCTGAGATGCACTGGTCCAAGAAATTCTAATTGTTTTTACAAAGTCGAATTAATTCAGTGTGACAAAGAAGGATAGCAATCGATTTGATTTCTCTTCAATCAGTTGTAGAGGTTTAAATCATTTTATACGAACGAAGACTAAATTGTACAAACCAAAAAATATACCATGCAAATATACTTTGTTCACTGTGAGCTGTATACCACATAACCGCAGCTGATTATTCAGTGAAACATTAGAATGCTTTTCCAAGAAAACTGTAATCACAATAATCACTCCAATATTTTACACCAACATTTGTAAATCTGAACAGTTTCGATAAACGATACCTTTCCCACTCCGATGCAGTCGTAAAATCCGTAATTTCAAAAACGGCAGACTCCTATAGAGGTAGAAAAACTCATTTAGAATAATTTAATTCAATTTAAAAAAATAACATCGAGGAATTTGTTTACTTACACTTTCTTCGTCACCGTCCGCCATGTTGTGTTGTCCTTTTGCATTATGACGTTTCACGACAAATTGGGCGGGCATATTTTCTCTCTGAGTAATTTGTCGCTGGAGGGTGACTGTTGGTGCAACGTGGAGGAAGAGGGATATAAAGGATTATATCAGGGGTAAAAAAAATTGTACCTTTCCGCACTATTTAATTCGGCCGGGAAATATTGGCCCCAAAAATCGTAATATTTTTCCGGTCCCTGTGCGCCCTAACGTGTTTTACTTTCCCACCTCTTTAAGAATCCCTGGCCATATCTAGCTGATCATAGGTTGGTACCGTAAAATTGCGCATATAAGCCCCACATGGGCCTATACACGGGATTAGCCTTTATATACCTTGTTTCCGACGCCATTTGTTGGTTCATTCAGTATAACTTTTGGACTGAGAATTTCATAGATGTAAACTAAGCCACCCCAATCAAGTTCCCAGTGCTTTTGCGCGACCGCTATGCACCAATCTATCACCGGAAACATATAAACATAGCCTGCTTTCGGTTAAAAAGAATACGATCAACGGGTTCACCATTGGTGCAAAGAAGCGAAAATAGAAGTTTGTCCAAAGATGTCTTTCTTGGAGTTTGCTGGTCAAAGAGAAGAGGGAAATAAGGATTAATTCAATTACAGTTAACCAATCAGAACAATTTCCATGATAGGTCATCACTCAGCCTTCATTTGTAGGTCGGGCGGAGACTCGGAAAATGAGATTGAGTTTGCACTCACTACACGAGACGAACATACGGTTTCTTGTGCAAACGGTTCGCTGCGATATAGATACAGATCTATACGAAATATTGGCCTGCTCAAAGTTACTCTGGGAGTTGGGTTGACCCTTGTCGGGCTTTGGGCAAGTGACAACGTTTTCCTGAAAAAAGGATCTTTGAACGTTAAACCCAAATGTGTGGATGCGAGAGCTTGGTGCTAACTCGCAACCATTCTGATGCACCTTATCTTGCCATCTGAGTCTTGGTCGCTGAATGGTAAGAGCGTCTCAGAGGTCCTCATCAAATCATGCCATCAGGTTGGCTCCGACTCCCATCAGAGGCTTAGAAGTCGTATTTCTGAGGACACAATTTTGACGTTCTAATGTCGTCACCAAAGAACTTTATTTACAGTGACGTGGAATCAATCACGTTTCCTGTCTTGTTTGAAGTACCAAAACACTCGACAACAATAAACGAAAAGATATTTGAAATGAACCATAAAATCCATAAAATCGCAGACCCTGCCCAGAACAAAGTTATATAAAAGCTGTGGGTCTCCCAGGTAACGTGCTTAGACATAGGACGATTTTAGGGTGAAAGCTCTATAGCATGAAAACAAAAATCTCTCTTTAATAAGTGCTGAGCGATTTCACGAAACCGATACGAAGCCGGAAAGATACAAGAGAGGAAATCTCCACGAGTAGTTACGCGACGTTGATTGTTTCTCTGATTTCGTTCTGGCCCCACGTAGCTATCCCTCACAAAGGGTAAATTTTACCACAGGATGAGGTGATCCCGGAGCTTGTACTTTACTGTTAACCATGTCTTGTCGGATTATGATATGAAATTGTAGCCCCTCGCTGCATGCTAGTTGGCAATACGGATATTCTTTCATTACTGAAGTGTCGATAGTGAGAAATTAGTGAGAAGGATAAGTTCATTGGCCAAAATTAAACGTACATTTCCGTCATATAAATAAGTAATAATGTCAACAAGTGGGCTATTAGTAAGAAACAGTTGGATTCGGCGTGAGAGTAAGCACGTTCTTAGGACAATGACATCACAAGCAGGAGGATATGCAACGTAATGTGTCCTGTGCAGACCAGTTATAGGTAGTCCAGAGCAATGTTAACAAGCGGTGGACAACCTACAGCTGGTCATTTTTCCTGATATCATGAATCAGGAAAGATACTTCAAAACTCGTAAACTATACCTAAACGACGGTGAACTTCAACGAGTAATTTTGCTTGGGGTTAAGTCTGGTAGGATGAATACCAGAACATCTCCAAAAACTATGCGACACGAAAGGAGGAACCAATAAAGGTTAGTCAGGTGTACCATCAATAATTAACGTTCTGTGAACACTAAAGACCTCCGAAGACCACAGTTTCATAACTAGACACGATAACTGGTTTAGCTCATGGAAGTGTGCGCTGCCACATAATTTGTCTCCGATGCTTTTTCGAATTTTTCATGATCGCCTCCGATTCGTCGTTGTCTCCGAACGCGTTCGGCTTTCGTCGTTTTGCGTCGCGGCGGACAGCCACGGCTTAAACCTGCTCAAACAAGTAGCTGTATGGAGAATTCGCGTTCTCAAGTTCTCATTAGAGAGCTTAAGAAAATAACTAAAACATCATTAATAAAAGCATTGAATAACTTCTAAAATCCATTGCCAGCCGACAATGGCAATGAATAACTGAATTGAATAACTTCTAGTAAAGGCCGTTCTGCAAGCGGTCTAGCCTTTACGTCATTCTTTTGAGTTCGGTTGCATTTTGCCCAGTTAAATCGGGCAAATGAATATTCAGCAGTATTCAGCTGAACTTAGACTCAACAGGCATAAAAACAGTCTAATCTTAACTGTGACTTCGTTTTCAGGTCCTTCATTGATAACAGGCACATTTTTGTGCTGAAGAAGCTAACCTGTCAAAATAAATTACTATTATTACACGATAGCCTCAATCCCTGTGCAAAATCGCACGAAGTATTGCATTTAATATTTGTGGTATACACGAGATTAACGGCATAGCTACCTGGGGTAGTCGTGGGGGGTCAAACCCCGCCACTGCTATAGCCAGCGAGCAGACTCTCTTGGGGGGAAAGGAGAGCCTGCACGGATCTTATTGCAATTTTAGTTCAGTCCCTTGTTAATCATTAAAACAGTTGGCGTGGAAGCGTAACACCTTTTCGATCGATACGTTGCAACGAATCGATGATTGTCACATAAATGCGCCATGGGCCAATCACGTCTTACCATTCTCACGATTTCAATTTCGAAACTTTTCTGTTTCCACTTTAAATGCAATTATTCAAAAATTATCTGGGGCAAATGGATGATCTGGATCAGAAGGATGAAAACCTTGAAGAGAAACAAGGAATGGAATAATAGGCAAATACTTGGAATAATTTCCGCAAGCCTATTCCAACTACTTCTTCAAATGATCACAATAAGTCGCTATACGCGAAACATGTGCATATTCAATCAGCCAATAGAGTGATGAAGGTCCGTATGCTTAGCCAATAGGAAAGCTACGTTCCAATTCAGAACGCTACTACAGAAGTTGCAATAGGATCCCTGCAGGCTCCTCTTTCTCTCAGGAGAGCCTGCTCGCAGGCTACCATTGCTAGACGGTGGTAAAATCCGAAAAGGTGATATGTGTATGGGTAACAGCAAACACACACGAGTAAGTTTTTCAAAATAATCAACATTGCAGATGTCCGAAGGAAGAGTGCTATTTGAGCTGTGTACAAATTCACGAGGAAGCGAGATTTTCATATTGCACGAGAAGCTATGCTACTGCCAATTAATACTACACATGTAGTAAAAAGAAAGTAAAGGAGGACGTGAAGTACGCCAGTAACGAAAGCCGCTCTCCAAAGAAAAACTACAGAAAAACCGCAACCATTGTTTTCAACCGCAACTTTTCCAAATTTTTCCGTAATCAAGTGGTTGCATTTGATCGGCCCTCGACGAATTACGGGCTTTTTTCAGACAACTGAAAAGTTTTGTGTCAAAAAAGAAATTTTTACGTCTAGATTACGTTTTTTCGGCACTGAATATTAGAACTGAGAAATATTTTAAGTATAATCCTAGACACTAAACCTTCCATTTAGGTGATATTCGACCCCATGAGAAATATCTGGCTAAGTCTCTCTTCACAAAGTTATTTTGAGACGCTAAAATACGTGGAAAAAAGAACGAATACAGGGAATAGGCATAACTCTAACACAAATTCCAACCTTATTTTTTTCCTTCAAAGCGTAACCGAACTCAAATCCTATAGTTTCCTCCTGTCACGCAACGTCTTCCCTATCTTTGCTATTCAGTCATTACTTCAATACTGTGAGAAACTTCTTGCAATAAATATATAACTTTATAAATATATTTATTGCAGGCAGCTGCTCACAGTAGTGATCACTTTGAGCGTGAAACTCGAACAACCGAATTTTAGAACTGTATTTTTATCCTTTTAACGAAAACAAATTTATATATATTCTATATGTGTATTTATATATGTTATTTACCCCATATAGGAGGTAGTTACCATGGTAAATAACTTATTTATTAAAGACTAGCCTTAATCGTTTAAACTTTTTTGTGGGTGAACTTGGCCAGCGACGTTCGCACTCATCTAATCCGTACCACTCGTTAGCCAATTAGAAAGCGTTATTCGCTTGAACCCCGGACGGCGAAAAAAATATTCTACCATATGTTAGGACTTTACTACCTCAACATTTTCAAGGCAACGTAAGCGCTCAGAACGTAGACTGGAACCAATGGCTTATCGCCAACCCACTGACTAGAAGTGCCCAGATCCATTTAAGAGGATCTACACAATCTAAAGTTCATTATGCCAGTGATGTTTTGTTTTTATGCTGAATTTAACAGTTTGTACAAATGACATAATCATAGACACGTTTAGTATTTTTCCAAGAATGCGGTTTACAATGCGATTTTAATCTTTCAAATAGTACCTATTAGTTAAACAGTCCTGCAGAGATGTTTCCAATCCTAAAAAATGGCGCCAAGACTTTTGAACAGTGAATTTTAGAGGATCAAACAGTTTTTGCAGCAACCGTAAAACCATGCACATGCCAGTTCGAGGACGTCTGCGTCTAGATCACTACACAATTCGATTCTGAAAACGTGCTATATGGTTCATGCTCCGAACCATATTTGTGTAGGGCATGCACATGTGGATAAACTACTGTTACTTATACCGAATCTCTATCCATATCAATGGGAGTGCAGCTTAAAATTTCCTTCTAGACCTTTGAAGTCCATCATTTCTAGTGGATGTCCCAACGTGCATTTCGTGGTATTCATTTCATGTTTTAAGAGCTATTACTGCAATTGTATGCTTCAGTAATATCAAAGGGCTCGGAAACGAATGTTTGAGTGAGTGGACGAACTAAATAACACAACTAAGTGCTGTCCTTCCAAATAAAGCCACATCTACGATTGAAAATTGATATTCATGCACCACACATCCCACTAGCTTTGTGGCAAGAACAGCAACTATTCGACAAACATTAAAAGTTCTGATAAGATTTATTTCAGACACACCCTTACGATTGTAAGAAAACAAGAACAGTTAGGAAATTTTTGCACAATTTTATTAAAGCTTTAAAAAAATCATTAACTTGGTACAACATTATTTGTACGTTCTCAGTACTTAAACTTGAGATCATTACAAGTGGACACAATAAACTTAGCTTGGACCAGACACTAATTTAGTCTGCAGTGGTAAATAATTTGTACAATAATAAATTCGATTTGTGCAATGATAAACGAGATTTTGTGCAGTGAGATAAAAACTTGTACCAGTACAAACTTTTCAGCAATGCACAAAATTTCGTTTATCAGTATACAAACACATTAAATCACCGCACACTAAATCAATGCCTGCCGTAAACTATTCAAATAAAGTAACACGATTCAGTTTCAACAGAAAATAGTTACAAAAACGCTTTTTAATGTATACAACAAATTCACTAAAATAACAGCTAGAAATACTCTGTTGTTCTAAGTTAGCTTTAAGGAAAACTTCACAAGCTGCATGAAAACATACACTTTTGGAAAAGGGGATGATCAAAGGTCTGATGTGTCAGCAAACTGACATAGTACAGGAACAATTTAGAATTGGTTTACATGCAGGACAAAACAAGTCCATGTCAGGGATGAAGGACTTTGCTTTGAAAGTAGGAATCATTCTGAACTACACGAATACGTGAAGCAGAATCACTTTTACTTACAAGCATGAAATTTCACAATATTAAAAGCTTGAACAGGACCATCAACTCAGTCTTCTCCCAAAAAAAAACACTTTACATTAAACTTTATTCAAAAACTCAATAATTCATTAGGAAACTACAAAACAAAACCACGACTGACCTCATCGGTTTGTGTGGCTTAGACAACTTAATTTTCAAAAAAACTTGCTGTACGTACCTCACCAAGTGTAAAACACTCGGCAGTCTCCTCATGTTTTAAACCGGGTAAATCTGTACTCATCGTTTACTAACATTACATTTCAATGTAATTAATATTTCATGAAAAAAAGTAAAGAACACCTAATCCTGAATACGGAGTTATATTAAATGCAGTATCATACGCTCGAAAGCAATACTCTTCAGCTCCTGCTCGTGTATAAATATTACAAAATAAAATTGTTGTTCATGTCACCACTCATTTCATACAATGTACCACTTATCTTCTCCCCCTTTCGTGCTTTTTACAAGGTCTATGTACACTTAACCGGATATAAATATACTGAATGATCGTGTACAGTTGACAGAAGATTTACTCATGCAAAACTTCAATAAATAACGTTTACCACATTTCGAGTTGTTGCATTTTATAAAAAGGTTCAGTTCAATATTAGTGTCTCATAAAGAAGATAATAACCATAACTACAATCTTAGGCATAAAACATTTAAGCACTTAACTTTTTCAGGTACTGAACGACATTGGAGCTGGTTTATTCCTCGAGCAATGAGGAGGGGTCCCACTAAACTTAGTCTGTATATATTCTTTTATATTTATCTATGTTAGATTTTCAAACTTTTAGCCCGATTGTAATGATGTATACGATTATTAACCACTTTAGATAGACTGTAAACCTGTTGTATTTTTAAATTTAAATTGGATCTTAGTAAACCATTACAATTATAAGTTTCAAGTTTAATTCATAAAAAGCATTCAACATGACCAAAGTGATCGATATTCTCCCCATTTCTGACGCTTATTCGAACTGCTGTGAACCTAAAATGCAAAGGTACATAATTAAGAACTAGGTAAAGAATTAGCAACCACACTTTTCAATTATCAAGCCCGCTTGATCAACAATGATGTTCAGCCATGATGTGGTTGCAGCACTGTTCAACCACCAACGCTTGGTTACAAAATTGAACAACCGTGCTATCACGATTTTTCAACTAATTACATATTTCTCCCTTATTTAACAGCAATATACTGCTGTGGTTTCTTCATCAGCGTGCAGTAGAACAACATCGTTGTTTCACATATATGTTCATCTGCGACACTAACGTAAAAGCATTGCTCAGCCAACAGTGCTGCAACAACTTACGATGCTTGCGTGGGCAGCAACTCTTTCCGGACGTCGTTTGGATAATAGAATGGGCAATGAAACACACACACAGCTTCAGGACCTCGATACGAGACTAAATTCATATCCGTTGGGAGTACCATCTACATACGAAAAACATTCCCCGGCTTTAATTAATTCAGCTATGTAAATCACCTCGCAAAAATTGTATGGAGATTGACGACCACGTCACGCGATCATTCTATCACGCGACGATCGTCTGGCGATCAAGACATGCACTTCTTGCTTTAACATGTTTGTTTAGACGGTGTAACACTTTACTTTACACCTTCACTACATGTTCAATGATTCCATTACTCATTTCGACAACTGATTACGACTTGAGATTATGACTCAGGCTTCATTCACTCATCCCATGTTTCACTTGACAAGGTTAAGCTTCAGGTTACAGTCGCTGGAATTAGTACACAGGCCAGACAAAAGGTATGCCCTTTTCTGGTACTGTGCAACAGTTTCTCTTTAGCGATTGTGGAAGGGAGGTCACGAGTGAGTCATACTGAAGTAGGATTTAAGCACGTTGTTGAATCGGGTTATGACTTACGTTAAGTACTGCACCGCCAAAAAACAATATGGCGGCCAAATCAGTTGAAACGATTCGTTGAAATCTGGAGCAAGTTTTACCTGAACAACGACGACAAAGCGACGGTGAGTAAAAGCAGATTATACGCAATATTTTCTGTAAAACATTTTGGCATTGGTGTACAAAATGGAGCAATTTTGAATTGCAAATTGGAATTGGGTCTCCGAGAGCTCGCTCCGAAAGTATGTTTGTCTTAACCAAATTCTCTACATCGTCGTGAATTTCTAGTTTGTCTTTCATCCTCTTTTGGGCGAAATATTTTCTATTATTTTTTCTTAAAAGCAGGCACATCAACGAAGTCCTTTCTCAAGTGGGATGTCTAACCAGATGAAACAACGTGAGTAAGCTTTTAACTAGTCATAGAAACAGTCTTTTCAAAATACAATGTGGTAATACTATAGGTAGAATCGGGTGGAAAGCGACGCACGGTACATCAGAAGTCTTCTTAAACTGGTGTTCCTAGTTTATGTGTTACATAAGGTGCAGTTACATAACATCACGTTGCAATTGCTCAAGAGGGTGTTTTAGTTTTACATATTTCGAGCCGACTACGGAGGTTGGCCCTTTAATGCAAGCCAGAGGCAAGCATTCTATCGTTTGACTGTTTTTAAGTTGGTGGTTGATGACATGAGGACGACATAGTCTCAGCAATTCTTGTTAGCTGCAGTTACTACCCAAGTTGTAAGAGGAAATAGTGTACTCAATTCACAGTATTCTAAGGCTCCCGAAGACTGTCATATTTCACTAAACGTCGTTATTTAAATGGGCAAGGAACCGCCATCGTTTATCCTTTCTCTGGCAACGATTAAGCTTTCTTTTCCGCTAGTTTGGAGAAGAACCGGAGCAGTAAGACCAAATATTGATAATGGAACTCTGGGTAGACAGACAAACTGCAGTGAACCATCTACACGTGATGACATGGGGGACCCGAATAACTTTGTGCTATTCAACAACGGATCTTGGCCTTACCCGCTGCTCCTATCTTAGCCTTTAACAGTCGCGCTAACTTACACCAAATGTAGTATTAAATTCCAAGTTTTTATCTGTCTTACCAAACCTTTCTCGAAGGTATTCTATCAAAACTATACTTAATGTTATACTGTCATCTGTTCCACTTAATCGTGCTTGTAGCCGGTCCGAATAAATGTACTATGACATCGAATTTTTGCGACGAATTAACTCTAATCGTCTCGCATCTTAGTTGATTTGCCTCATGCTAATTGACAAGAGGCAACCGTAAACTTTGTGAGCATTCTTATGTAATCATTTGCTTTCACTTCGTCACTTACCACGATATACGACGAAGTGAGATTATGAATAATGTACGGGGTGTTCTCTGTCGTATGTATTTTGTTTAGGGGCCTTACGCTGTGATCACAGGGTAAACTCGAGTTGGGTAAGCCACCTTTCACAAGATGTTCAACAAAATGCCTGCTATCGTACTCCAGGCATGTTTTAGAGAATTTATAATCGTGGGAAGTTGTCCTTCCGCAACATAATGTTAAAACGTTGAAAACTTTAAGATCAAATGGTCCAAGACAGCACCTGTTATATATTTATAATGTCTGAATTGTGTAGGTCTGTGTAATCATTCCTTACGAAGTTACCAATAGCTGGCTTTTATCTACGCTGGTCGAGCATTCTAAGTCAAGAAAGTTAATACAAGATGGAATGACCATCCAGAGGAGTATTCCACTTAAACTGACTACATGTATAGCAGGTGTACTCAAGTTTTAGAGGTCCCATTCGTATCAAAAAGCACATGGTCTGAATATCATAGAAATTACAAGTGAGGTATGTTATAGCTGTATACTGTCTTCAAGATTTATTGTAAATCGTATTCACATAGTCTATTACACTTGTAGGGAAATACAATGCAAGCTCAATATAATCAAAGAGAGCGTTACAAAACAACAATATTACCATAAGGATTACTATATCCCACGGGCACAAAAATAGTGCCTCTTAGTAGCATATCGACTTTTTCCACGTTTACCGTCAGTCAATATAATTTATGGTGAAATATTCAGGTATGGGCAAACCTGTTCACATTATGTATTCTAATTTTCTGCCTATATACAGACGAACATCTTGCAGCATTTATAGAAATGTACATGTCAGGCATGCTGCATGTGCAGCCTAAGTAGATAATACAGCGATTTTTTGTATGCTTCTGGGCTTGCTCCAGGGCTATTTAGATACCTGCATTGTCTAATCTGATCTATCTTCGTGTTATTTAATTTAAACTAATCTGAACTAATCTGAACTAATCTACAGTAATCTAATCTATACTATAATCTAACCTAACCTCTAGAATTACATTAACGTGTGTAAAGCCAAAGAGAAGCTAACGTTTCCGGCCTGTTATGGAGAAAGATAAAAACATGCCCCTGTTCTAGGATCATCCTCTTCCAAGTGTTCACCTAACGACCTTTTACGTTGAGAAAAGCTGCAGGCAGACACGGTTTCCTGCATCAATATCTCGTTACCACATTATCTCGCCTCTCCGGAGATTACCACTCGTACAGTTCGGGGTCTGTCATGTAAACAGTCCACGTAAATTGACGGAAGAATACATGCAAAGCTGGCTTGACGAAAAAGCAAGTTAAGGTCCGGACTAAAAGTCGAACCTTTTCACGGGATGAAGTTAAGTCCCGACGAATCGCGTCAGAGAAAATATCAAACTTTTGACCTAGAGTAATGTGGTTTAAGACGTTTTACCTTTTTCTTTTACAACATTCTTCTTCTCCTCAGCATCCACTAAAAAATTAATTTGCAATACAATAAATCAAACCACAACAATACAATAACGTGGTTATACCAACGTTTTCACGACTGGACTTATCCTGTTCCTATTGCCATTCGAACTTTAGGAAAACAATTTTATAGTTTGGCCAATCCAAAAAAATAAACTGAAAAGCCAAGAACACCAATCTCAGACCGAGAAGAAAACAAAGCCCGGTTTGGACGACTGGTGAACGTTCGTCAAGCTCGTTATCTCAGAAAAACAATTTCTGAGCCCTAGACAGGAATCAAACACCGTAATCAGAAGGTTGTGGGTTCGACTCCTGTCTAGGGCTCAGAAATCGTTTTTCTGAGATAAGGAGCATGACGAACGTTCGCTAGTAGTCTGATATTTACCAAGCTCCCACATGAACCAAATTTACGTTTAGCATTAAGTAAAGCCCTGTTTATTATTTCTCTTTTCTGCTTTGATCTCTCGTGATATATTGAAAAATCAAAAGCTAGTCTTACACTTTTGTAAATATCGTCGAGCCTCCACCTGTCTTTCATTATGGTCGAAATACCATAAAGTAATGGCGTATCTATAAAATCAAAGCACACATATATCAGGTGAATCCACACAAGGTTATTTTTTGTACATTTTTGTCTTGGCTATATATTTTGTTTCGGATTTGTTTTAGCCCTCAGTTCTTGAATGTAAATCTCAATTTCTTAAATTTACAAATTCTTTTGTTTATTATTGTTACTATACTATCATTAATTATATTACTACTATCATTAGCGCTATTACTATTATCGCTGATATATTATTTCAATTATCACTGTTACTATTTAGGTGCTTATACTTTAATCGTTTGATATTGAACAGCATGCCTGGATGGACACAGAGGTGAGTGTCATCTACCTCGGCGTTTGACTTCTAAAATTACTGTAACATTACTTCTTATAATTTGAAAAAGTTATCTCTCTAACAACAACTTTTCATTGGTCAATTACCGTGTACTGTATGCTGGAAGGACCTCGTGGGGATTTCGCCTGTCAGACCAAAATATCAAAAATCTGTCGAGTATTGGTTCAATATCAATATATTGTTCACCACCACCTGGATAAAGACGTAACACTCCTCCATCAACCTGTCGAAAAGTTGTACAAATCGACTGTCAATGAAAACACAATTTCAAATAGCTCTCTGAGGGAGAATCTTCTTCCCCCACATGCTCATGAAATTGGCAAAAGCCAAAATCAAAGTTAACTTTGTTAAACCTACCATGCAGTATTTTTCTTTCTTTTTTGGTTTCGGCAAGCAAACAAATGAAAAATACATTTTGTATTCAACCATAACTAAATTATATTGGATATTAGAAAGTCATTCCGGTTGACGCTTGGCTGGTTCATTCACCACGTGCAACCTTTTCAATAGTAATAGTCTTGCTAGTACTGGTTAGTCGGCTATGCCATGTTTAAAATGCCAAGAACATTACTTAAAGTATTTTTACAGATACAGTTAACATACCGATTCGTCATAATCCTTGTTGAGGTAATATAGAGTTGTTATGCATCTGCCATCTTGATGTGGATTATCGACATGTTTCACATATCTTTTACCTTCTCCAGGATAGCACGCAACCATAGCCTTCAAAGAATTCAGGGAAAAAATTCAAAACTAAAAGAATGGGGTTAGGTCTTTTTATAAGACCAAACAAAAAATAGTTGGTTCCAGGTTTCCGACCGACTTGTTAGAAATATTGCTGATTGTAAACATTTTATTGCCATAATGAAACAGAAATAAAATACTTTTCCTTTCGATCAATGTTCCTTTTCAATGCTGAAATCATGTTTTTTTCTTACCTACCCCTGTCCCTCTTAACTACCTACCCCAAATTTATAGAAAACGCAATTATTTTCTTTGTTTTGCCTGAGCATATATTAAGACTGGCTTAATTGCCAATGTAAACAAATCAATACGTTATCACAGATTGGGCAAATAATTGAGTGGTTCATCTATCATTAGCAGTATTTTAGCTGGATTTTGGCTAACCCATAATTTCCAATGACCTAATCATCTTGACCCATTAAGGGACATGGGCACACTTAAGTATTTTACTCTGGCTAACAGCAGACAATTTGTGCTTGTGAAAGGGATAAGCCCTGGATGTTAAAAGGTTGAACTCAAACAAATTTAAAACACCTCACTGAGACACTTTAATTTTAGTTGTCTTATACTCTAATAAGACTGAGCATTTTTTTGGTCTTGTGGGGCAGGGGGGGAAGTAAGCACAGCAAATATCTCCAAAACTAAATTCCTGGGAAGTTTGCATGGTGATACTGTAGTAGTAAAGTGAATATAGGTTTGTAGAAACACCACAGTATTTATTTAAATCATGCTTGATTTTGAAGCATGATTTAAATAAATACTGTATTGTTTCTACAAACCTACATTCACTTTACCTCCAAAACTATTGTATGGAAGCCAATGAAACTTTTGCTGATTGAAGGTATGTATGTTAAATTCAAATATACGATTCAATTTTGTTGTCATGGCAACAAATTGTGATGTCGTTATGATGTCATTTGTAGTAAGGGAGGATTTTAAGAAGGCAAAAAATGCTCTGTAAGTTTTTTTGATTGTTTTTTTTTCAATTTTTTCTATCCATCTTGCCAAGATATGTTTAGGAAAAGTCTAACAATTTGAGAGCCATAGCTGTAATGGTTTATGAGATGTGAACATTTAAAGTTGGCACACACAAAAAAGTCTAGATAGGGTTAAATTTTGCATGTTGAGATAGATAAATAACATTGAACTTGCAGTAACAACATGTAAATGATTTTTTTACAGCAAGCTTTCTTCAAGTGTTGCTCATGATTACCTCAGGAAAAAGCAGCAGGACAACAGAATTTTATGGTTGGTAAATGCCATTTACATAATTCTTGAAATTATGCATACATTTCCATAAGATCTTCATCAAATTTTTCATTCCAAGATATTTTAGAATTTTCTAGCTGGTAAAGGAGAATTACTCCAGTAAAATGGGTTAAAATATACAGACATGTATAATGAACTGAACAACATTGTGGCTATTAACTATGAAAAATCCCTAAGTAATCAATAAAAACAACAAAAAATCAAAATAAATAATAGCAATGACAGGTAATTTCTCTCTCACACACATATATATATGTATATTATATATCTACATAATCATGACATGTTTGTGGAATTTGTTTGTCCAGGTTAGTGTAGTCTTGAGAAAGACTGTTGGTGGAAGTGACTGACATTTTGACAGCCTTAGCAGCAGTCATCTTCAGAATCAAAATTTCCTTGGCAAAACTCCCTTTGACTCTGAAGATGACTGCAGCTGAGGCTGTTGAAACATCAGTCACTTCCACCAACAGTCTTTCTCAAGACTACACTAACCTGGATGACTAATATTTTAATGATATTAGTTGCTACTCCAAGTGACGAACCAATTAAATAGAAACAAATGATATAAAGTATCACCACTACATAAAGAGGGCTTAATGAAAGGAAGACATAAAAAATAAAGACTTCATACACACTGTTTCACTGAGATGCAGTAATGAACATTGAGTGGTTCAAGATAACGAGATGAAGTTTCTTACTTTATCATAGGGCAACAGCGTTACAATTGTGTCATATAAGATCTAATCAATGGCCCTAATCACAGTCTTTTTTTTTTCCAACAGAATATAACTCATTAAAACTCAATGCCAACTGAAAACCATATGCAACCTGCACAGTGCACCAGAGATCTTACATCCCAAATCTGAACTATACTGGATTATGTAAGAGGGAACTTGTTGAGTAACGTCAGGTGGCAACTCTTCAAGATAGCCACAGGAAGAATGCATTTACCATAATGGACATCAGACAGCCGTCACAAGGACTCTGTCCTCAAACAGCCTTTTCCATACAGGAAGTATTAAATTTAAAACAACTGATCTCTTTCTTCATCACTTCTAAAAACCTGCATTTTTATGTCCCTCCATGTATTTTTAACAAATTTTCATAATTTTATTATCAAACCTGAACTGGTCTTGGGGTTTTTTAAATCTGATTCATATTTCTTACTGTGATAAGAAAACAAACTGTAGCAACCATACAATGTTTGCATCTCCTTTCAGCCATCTTGTGCGGACTTACAGTGCACCGTACTTAATATATTAGAACTAGGTCTCTCAGTTCAGATTTGTCTGTTTTTTCATTCCATCAATATAAAAGCAAAAATTTCCCAGCAGTGATTAGCTATGAGCAGTGTAATTGATTCCAAATACTACGGCAAAATGTTGAAATACAGTACCAGTGCCAAAAGTTACCAGTGCTAAAATTACCTCTAGTTCACTCAAAGTTTTGAGAAATATTTACTGAATGAATTGAATTGTTGAGTAATTCAATAGACTAATGAGGGTAACCACTTTGTTGTTATCAGGTAGAGATAAAAAAAGCACATGCCCACAGACACAGTTCACATTCACAACAGTAAAAATGTTATGTTTGATCGAGTTTTTGCTTTTGTATTATTAATCTTTAAATACGGTTTCGCCTACATTTCGGGATGAATTCAAACTCAACCATTTTCAAAGACCTCGAATTTCGAAAATATACAATTTCCAGTACGAACTATTCATGGTTTAATCAATACGATAATCTATAATTATACATGTAAAGTCCATATTAGTCTGGGCGCCCGTCAAACCATTATGGTTCATTCATTTATTTGATTTGTTTTGTTTAAAAGCTCATCTGACAAGTAAAAAACATTTTTACGGAACTTTAGGCACCTGAACACTTGCCCAAAACGTACGGTTTAGAACTTCTTCCTATAAATTATAATTCATATTAAACAAACAAGAGAACCAACCCCAATTTCTTCCCCTTACTTTTAAACGCACGATTGTGAATCAAGGAATCACCATATTTTTCGTTCGCACACAATGACACATAAGAACACAATGTATCATAATTAAGATCAGTTTTAAAATTTTTACAAATAGATACTTGGGGTTTGTTTTGCTTTGGTGCGCTTCAAGGACTACCGGTCACTGCCGGCTTCTTTACCAACTTTAGCCTCAGGGAACTACAAAGGCTCAAAAAATATTAATACACGACCTCTCCGTTACCAAGCTTACCTTTGTTCTCTCTTGGATTGTGTAGTATGTGATTTTTTTATTTAGCATGGCGACTAGCTTGTCTACACGTTCCATATGACCTTTTATATTTTCAGTTCCATCTTCCTTGCCATCGATCCACGCAATTTGATCTCCCCTAATATTCGCCGACGACACTGACGAAGTTAGTTGCCCATTGTGCATAAGGCCCCCGTCGTGGATTGCTTTGACCTCTTCCAGAATGGCCAAAGCTTTCTCCTCCTTGTGGAATTTGTTTACAACACAGTAGCCTTGACTGTTCAATTTTTTTAAAACAACATCTGCCAGTTCGTCGAATGTCCGCGTTCTAGTTGAAGACCAGAATTCTTCCTCCTGTTCTCCGTTTCTTATGTACCAAGGGTTCTTACAAGCTGCGCATTTTTTCGGAACTTTGAGTCGGCTGCACTCAATACATCTTGTTTCTGTCGTTGGTGAACTCATCTTCACTGATCCTCGCTGCAGCAGGTTGTGACAACGAACGAAAATAAAACTAATTTACGTTTGCCCTTGGAAACATGCGAACGCTCACGTAGAAGGTCAGCAACATTCAACCGAGCCAAGATCGCGGGCGTTGCACTTTCAGCCAAGAACAAGGCATGAACAACTCAACAAGTCCGTAATACTTTGACTCCGTCGCCTTGATTAGCCAACACAAAAAAAACTGCTGTCGATATCTACTTCGATGATGTACCAAGTGAGAATGAATGAAAATAATATCGAGAAATCGGGAAAAGGGATGCGAGCAACCGAATTGAACAAATCTCCTTGACAGCGGTATTCAATTGGGATGTATGCGCATACGAGCACCATCCACGTGAGTCTAATTCGTGAGGTAAATTCGTGAGGATACCTGAGGAGGGAATAAACAGACATAAACAGTGTGCTATATAAAGTATATGACCCAACCGTAGGCGGCAATGTCTCAGAAAATTAAACATTTTCAGGGGCCACGCACGGGGGAGGGGGAGCTACGGCCTTCCTCGATTGTGTTCTGCTAAAAAAACCCAAAGAAAATAGAAATATCTAAAATCTTCTTACTCGTTTTCTTCATATATTTTAACTGAAGCGTGTTGGAAGAATCTATTTCCCCGCAGATGACAACATATTTAAGCGCCAGACTGGAAGGCGGTCGTATGCAAATGCGTGAGGACGGGGGATGAGCTCTACTTCTCGGAATCCAAGAGGAGATTCGAACCTCATTTGTTTCAATTGATCGATTATACTGCGAAAAGCAGACAAAGCGATCTGTCGTATGTATATCATCACACTTGTCAAACTTGCTGCCATTCATTCGTGCAGCGCCAACACGGCAAGGGCGCAACCAGGATTTTTGGAAGGGGGTCGTTTTTATTGGAAAGCTACTGGGGGGCTAGGGGCATGTTGAAATCTAGTGTCCCTGGAATGCCATTTCCAGCATTCTGGAGCGAGTTTTTACAGAATTATGAGGATTACAAAAAATTCTTTACATTTGGAGCTTCATATCTTCAAAGTCTAATATAGAAATATCAAAACTCAAACGTGCCAAAAAGAGTAGAGCCAGAAGTATTACATTTGACCTTCAAAATTTTCCTCGTGCTCCCGAAAAGGGGGGGCGACCGCCCCTCCCGACCTTCCCCTCGTTGCGCCCATGTAACACGGTTTTATGATGTTCTCAAGACATGGAAAAAATCTCCTCTTCATATGAATGTAGTTTTTCACCCTCGGTTTAATACAAGATCTTAGAAGCGTCCCTGTTTGACCTGTAAAATTTTTTACTCGTCGTCACACTTGTCAGTTTTGGATCCCTCCTTTATGCATGCACTTTTGAAGTGAATAAGATTTTTCGATTGTACACGCCTTAGAAACCCCAAGCTGTTCCCTACATACGCCCACGTTCTCGCCCCTAACGACAGAAACCCGCTAGGCCGCTCGACCGTTTCTGGATCATGAAATAACATCTGCTGGTGCGTATTTGCAACTTTAGAAACTCATTTAGTAGGTCGTAACTGGCAGGACTCCAAACGAAAAAACAAGAGAAATGTGGAATATCATTGTGCGCTGGATGCTACTTGAGATATCACAGTTCACCGGGCTCATATTACAGTGACAGTCCACAGCGAATTATCAAGTCCTTACCACTTCACAGATGTTCAGCAAGACAAGAATATATATAAGCGACTAGATAACCTGTCACGGCTACACTTGTAAGTTTGCATGGAGAGTGCTTGCCCGTTGGGTCAGATTTACTTCTGTTTTCAATTTTACCGTTAAGAACGGACCCCTTGTCGTGGTTGCGGCGTTCAGGTTAAAACAGAGAGGGAGCGAAGGGACATTTGATCGAGTAATATTTTCCTGGAAAGATACAAGTTCACGGCAACCAGGTGAAAGATCCGACATACCAAATGCTACTCTGGTTTGTAAGTCGAGCTGAATCAGTAGTTAACTGAGTAATATTGCACCTACATCGAAAGTTGACGAGTGTGCATGTCAGCACGACTGAATAACCGCAATGCCGTTGAGTCTGGACTTGTAAACTGTAATGGTGAACTACAAGTAAAATGAGAATTTGACCTAATTTTACTCCCGGTGCTGACCATTTCGGTTTCAATGCGTTGTACATGGTGAAAAAACAAGTCTCAGTCACTCGATGAAGTCCGTTATATTCACGTGCGACGGATTTTCATCTGACAATTAGTTTCGCTGCACGCAGCGTATCACGTTTCGGGCGAAAATAGCAGTGCCAGTGGCATCGCTAGATATTTCGACCTGGAGACACACCACTTCTCAGGCGAGATTTCGGGGAGCACCAAGATCTAGAGGTGAATGAGAGTGGCAACTAGCAAGTCTACCACACTCTCAGAGCAACAAGTGCTTTGTTTAGTTACACTTTAAGAAGATATTAAGTGAATTTGTATAATGATTATTAAGACTGCCCAAGTGGGAACCAAATAAGTTATAATTTTTTCGACGTGAGAAACTCATTTGAAGGGAGCACATTGGGGGGTGCACACAAAGTTTTATGGCGACAAGTCTCCCAAAGACTCGCCACTGTAAAACAGTGGCGCAGAAGGTGGTTTGAAAAGCCATTCTGTTGACTTGTCTTTTCGTTCCAAAGAATACTTAGCATCATCATCACAGTCGTACTTGATCATTGGCGAGGGAGGTGAAAGGGGGGGCACCATGGACACGAGGCAGGGGGGCCCAGCGCTCGTGAAGGGCTTTAGAATTACGGCTGCTCAGTACCTTTGAAACAATGTTACTCGGGTTTTTGCGCGACTATGATTTGATCCCTGTGTCAATAGTAAAACATGATGGCAAATATTTTGAAAATGGCGACTAGACTGGTCTAGTGCTCTTCTCATTAAAAACGTTTGATGGAAAAAGGCGCAATTGGGCAAAAACGCTCGGCTCTTCAGGGCGACTCAAGGTAAATCTACTAGCTAGTAAGGCAGTGTTGTAGCCTGAAACCTCTTTCACAGCGGTTGAAACTGTGAAGTTGTAGTTGGCTGAGTACAGAGTGTTGTTAGAGAATATTAGCATCTATGGAAATTATGTTTTTTTTTTCAACTCAGCCGAACGACACCCGAAGGCATGATTGGTTGGAATGTGTATTTTATTATTGGATCAGGAGTCAAATCATGTCGCGAGGCAAGTTGCATGAAGGACGTTACAAAAGTGTTGCGGCTCAAATATGCATTGCAGTTGTAGTTCTACTGTGCAAAGTTAATGGACTAGGTGTAAAATTGATGTTATACAACACGATTTTAAAGACGATGTAAAAATATAGAAAAACAGCGTAGAAAAGTTATAATGTTGGCAGACTGCCGAACATATGAAGGAAAAGTCTGACGTTTCGAGCAAAGGCCCTTCTTCAGAGAATGAAACTTGTTGAACGATTTTTAATGCAATGTATGTTCCACGAAAAGTCACTACATGGAACCTGCAATTTGGGAACGATATTAAACAAAACTTGGTGCGTTAACAAAGCAGCCTGGTCATCTGTATACTTGCTCAGCAGCCTGGGTATCTGTTCACATCACAGGAATGTTTGGAATGTGGAAGAGTGACCGCACCTCTTACGTAAGCCGTGCCGAATTCGACACACAGCTTGATATTGATGTTAATAGGCTAGTTTCCTTTCCGTCTGATATGTAACAGGCGTCTCAACTTCAAGCACGATACTCATCGTGTCTGAGCGAAGTTATACAATAACCAAGGTTAACAGCTAGGTGACCGCGCGAGGTCTATATCTGGTGGAAGCACGTAGCCCCGAAGGGGTATGGTCAAGAGTCTTGCACGCCAACGCTTGTCAGCATCAGCCTACTGGCCCGGTTAGCAGTCGGACGCATTCGACAGGAGTTCCACAAAGTTTGTACCCACTGTCCCACCTTTTGTTCAATCTAATAATGGGATGTTCCTCTTTTCCACGGGATAACTGGCCACCACAATAGTTTTATTGGGGTGAACGCTCTTTGCGGTTTGCAAACGTCATGTCATATGTAGACCCCCAACATCTCTCTATTTTCCGCCACAGTTGCAGGCTTTGGAAGTTCGGTAAAAGTGGAGGGCAGGGGGGTAAGAAAGGCAACGATGCAACCTTTGACGTACTATTGCAGCTTTACGGCTAAATTTCACGGTGTGTCCGGGCTTGAAATTGTTACGTGCAACATTTCATGCAATACTGCTGAAGTAGAATAATTAAGACGGTGCAACATTTGACATGTTAGTGGAAGTTGATCGTCCAGGTTAGTGTAGTCTTGAGAAAGACTTTTGGTAGAAGTGACTGAAGTTTCGACAGCCTTAGCGGCTTTCATCTTCAGAGTCAAAAGGAGAGTAAGTATCAGGTTCGCCTGATACTTACAAAAGTCTTTCTCAAGACTACACTAACCTGGACGATCAACTTCCACTAGCAGACATACTGTTATAGACGTATACGTGTGAAGATGTGCACTTCCACGAACATCTTTGGTCATGTCCGTGCGGATGTGAATGTTGTGTGCGTACTTTAGCGCATGCGCGTACTATGTTAGTGTGATTGCGAGTAAGCGAGAGGGTATGCACGCTTAAAGTGTGTGCGTTGGTGTTGAAGTACGGGCGCGCGTGTCTGCAGGTGTGTGAAATTGCGGGCATCTGTATGTGTGTGTACGTGTGTGAGTTTGCTGGTCTGGGCCTTTACACTTGTGCAAGTTTACTTTGGCCTGTGGACCCGCGTGTCTGCTTTTTTTCGTAAGTTTGAGCATTTATACGAGTCTGAGACTTTGGTCCTGGGTGATTTTCTGAATAACTCAACCGTGTTCTCTCACAGCTACCAGTCAGAGAGACGTGGAATGGACTGCCTCGTGTTTTCACCATCCAGTGGCGAGTTAATCAAAACGAATCTGTAGTTTGGCACAATGTGACGATAAAACAGAACCTTGCTACGGAAAGCCATATCTCTGGACTGGCTTTGTATGACGAGTATCTTGTTCGCGTAAGAATGTGCAATGGAGAACTTTGCAGTCGTTTTAGTGAAGAGTTGCTCATTGAAGCAGACAAAAACAAAGGTAGATTTTCAATTTAAATCTGATTTTTCTTTTAGTTCTTGAACCGTTGAACGTTCCTTCCTTCCTTCATTACTTACTTACATATTTACGTAATTCTTGCATTTCTTCCTTTCATCCATATTTCTTTCTCCCTCTCCCCTCCCATTCTTCTTTTACTCCCTCCATCTTTGAGGCTAACTTTTTACTCTCGCCAAAATTCCATTCATGTTTGATGCTCATTTGTTCCCAGATATCATCTCCCGTCGTTAAACCTGAGTTTACCGGACTCCGTTCTGTTCCAGACTGTAAATATAAATCTGTCCTTTTTACTTTACTATCAAGACACTGAAAAGCAGGAGGCGTCATCAAACAGCAAGAAATTGGCTTTGTCACTTGGGCTTCCTGTTGCCGCATTCGCAATTGGATTTGCGGTCTTACTTTTTGTATGTCTAAAGAAGTCTCGGTGAGTTAGAGTCTCAACCTCTTTTAACTTAGTAAGAAATTCATGGTATCGAGAATCGTCGTTAAAAGAACTCATTTTCCACCTTTTTACTTTCAAGATTGTGTAAAACCAGCATAAGCCTGACATCACTCCAGGTAAATTAACAGTTACCATTTGTTATTTGTTATTTGTTATTTGTAAATTACCATTTGTTATTTGTCTACCTTTAAGCCTTTGTCGTTCGGGTTTCCAGGAAGTTTTCCCATGACGAGTAAAATCATATCTGGCTTTAACCATAGTAAAATAAATAAACTTGCTAAATGGCAACCGTGGCCAGTACAGGGTTAATTCTTTCCAAACAGTAGAGACCCGTTAGAGTTTTATATTAATTTTGTATTAGTCTAAATTTGCCGTTGTCTATCACAACTCCGTTAATTTGATTGACGATTCTACCGTTTACTAGTCGCCGATAGTATATGATCAGGACGTCACGTCACTTCAAGGTCCCTTTTTCACAAGATTAATCACTACTTTGTCGCAATTTTTGACTTACTATCGAACAGAAACAAAGATAAAAAGTGAAATTTGTACAAAGACAATAAGACAAGTCCCCCTTGAACAGAAAACTCATAGCTGATTCGAAATTTTTCGTTTTCTCAGTTATCTCCATTAGAATGCGGGTCTTACGATAACATCGGTTCCCCACTTCATCATTATTCGCACGTTAGTCCACGTGATGAAAATAATTCATTGACATCAATCGGTAAGCGTGAATGTTATGTTACTTCTCTTGTCTTGACCACTCGAGAAACTTCGGGCAGCCTGAACGCGAATGCTGCTTCGCATGGGTTTCTGGGATCATTTGGGTGGACGCGGTAAATTTAAGATGGCAACTTCAAAATACTACTCAAGCTCGAGAACAGTTTTCTTGGGCGAAGATACACAGGGAGTAAGGTATTTACAAGTCAGTCTGGAAAAATGCGCTATTTCCAGAGCTCAGAAGATGGCTGTTATGAAGAGGGTCAAAATCCAGTGAAAAACAGAAAAACAGAAATTATTGAAAGATTAGTTTAGTGTGTAAAACTGTATCTTGTACAGGAGGTGTGATGACATCATCGAGACGGAATTAAGGAAACACTATTCCCTATTTACATGCTGAGATGTACAATAAAACATATTCCGAAGAATAATGTCATCTTGAAAACTCAAGATATGAGTCAATACAAGACAAAACTATTGTTGAAACTGTGATATTTCGACTTTATTTCAAAGTCATCCTCAGACAGAATGAGGATTATATCTGAGGATAACTTTGAAATAAAGTCGAAATATCACAGTTTCAACAATAGTTTTGTTCTGTATCTTATCTTGTGACCGTACGGTACGAAGCAATTCACTTTTTCAGACATTTTTAATTGCTGGAAACAATCAGCTTTACTCAAAATAAGATGCCAACAAGGACTTTATTTTGAAGAATTGTCCACCCAAAAATATTCCAGAATGCCTAACCACGTCAAGTCTGGACCCAGTGTCCCCGAAGTTTCTGGAGTGGTCAGTTGCCTTCTCTTTTCCCCATTCTTCTCCACTCTACCTTTATCTTCTTCCTCTCCCGGTCCTTTCCGATACCCTTTCGTCCCCTCCCTTTCCTTTCCGTTCCCTTCCCGTCTCTTCTCTTTACGACTGTTTCTCTTCTCTTCTCTCTTTCCTTATCTTTTCTTCTCTTCTCTTTTCGTCTCTTATTCAATTCCTTCTTTTTTCCTACATTATATTTTTTTGTATTTTTTATTAATGTGTTTTTTCTCAAGTGTAAATTTGCCCTCGATTCTCATTCCATCGACTTTTTGGAAGCAAACTGCTTTCTCTTAATTTTTCTTTTTCTTTTTACTTGATTCTGTGAATTTTACTGGATATATACTTTTCCAGATCTAAAGGAAATAAACAGTTCCGTCGCTGAAGAAGACAGCCGAAGTTTAGCCAAGCTTTATGCTAATGTTATGTAATATCGCAAGATCAGAAAAAAATGACAGGATTGTCCCGCTCGTTCAAAGAGAGCAAATTTGCTGTTGTTCCAGTGCAATTTTATACAATTCTGACTCAGATTTTAATTGAGAAAAATAGAACTTCGTTCTGGGGGAAATAAGCAATGATATTCAGTTGACAAGGCCGCTCTCTTAATTTTCGGCATGATTGTTGTGCCCAACTGAGCATGAAGTTTCGTATCCAATCATTTTCTTTTTCTACACAACCACACTTTACACAAGTACTAAAGCTAATTCTAGTTGTAACCGCAACCTTCTGATGACCGATGAGACGCTCTAACCATTGAGCTACCAAGATCTCAGATGGTGAGATGAGAAGCAGGTTCGTCAGAGGAACTACCCAAGTGGAAGTCACGATATCGTGACTTCATAGATCGTTTGTCACATCGTGACGTCCGCTTAAGCAGTTCATATGACGAACCTGAGCCTTAGCTCACCATCTGAGTCGTGGTAGCTCAATGGTTAGAGCGTCTTACCGGTCATCAGAAGATTGCGGGTTTGATTCCCACCTAGGGCGCAGAACACGTTTTTCTGAGGAAATGAGTTTGACGAATATTTGTTGGTCGTTTGATTCAACAATTTTTTTATCAAAAACGTTGACCAACATTGTAGTTGGATCACACGGTAAAATACATTTTACTTCCCACAATTTACTTCCCGCTTTTTTCTCGGCCAAAAATGCGTTGAAAAATTCGAGGGTCACTACTTGATCTTTTTGCTGGACATGAATTAATAATCCACAACTTCCAGGATACCTTTGACAGGACTAACAACAACCACAGACCACAATTCAATTATGCGAAACAGCAAAACGTCATTCATGCAAATTATGAGGTGATGTGCAATGAGTGACATAATTTCAATATGTATTGAATTTACACTGCTTTAGGCAACATGTCATATGAAAATCTGGAAAAAAATTTGAGGTGACATGCAGTGAGTGACAAAAATTTTACATATGTGTTGAATTTACACTGCTTTAGGCAATAATTCACATGAAAATCTGGAAAAAATTTTGAGGTCACATGCAGTGAGTGACAAGAAATTTAAATATTTATTGAATTTACACTGCTTTAGGCAATATGTCATATGAAAATCTGGAAAATCGCTCTTTGCCCATTCGCTAAATTTAGCGTAGAAAGACTTCGCAAAGAATGTATTTCATTTCATTCATTTCTGCTGGTGTACTCCAATTTAAAATCCTAGATCCGCCACTGCCCTTGTAGGTCCAAATTATATATTATCACTAAAGAAACATGCTTGCAATTAAGACATTCACACGTTCTTCATCGTATTTACAGTGCTAGTATATTCGCTCAAATTGCAATATCGTGTTCAAAGTAATAATTCCTCGATCTTATGATTTCTGAATTAAAGTGATCTACATTAACTCAATCTTTGAATGAATTTCTACGTCGAAAGGTGATTTTTCACTTTCAAGATCAACTTACTGGAATACAGTTCACGTCAGCAGTTGAGTGCATGTTGACGGAAGCAGCAGTATTGTTGTACAACAGTGAAAGTGAAACTACAATACGTTGACTGTTTTTGGACTATTTACCCAATCTTTTACCTTTTTTAAGCATTATCCTGTCAATTTAGAAACCGGATTACGATGAGGACCACTTGATTGCTCAATAGCTAAGACAAAATCTCAAAGACGCAATTACAAGTTAAATTTTTGTGCACGCGCCCTCCACCGGGTTGGAAAGTATCAACCACAAACCCACGCATCACCTACTGCGATTCAGCGTTTGTTAACGTCATCCTGACGGTTGGGGCTCATTAATTTTTAATGAAAATCAGCTGTTGTCCCGAGAAACAACCCCAGAGGCCAGATCATTCAAATCAACTTCATTTTGTCAGGTGGAATGCCTCCGAATCGATAAGCATCTGCGTGTTTGTCAGGGCTTCATTTTGATCCGGACTAGGCGAGCAACAGCAGCTGCCGTTGGGGAATCTATCGGTTAAACATTTGCTTCAATCTATCTGCTTGCCCATAAAGTTTTCTTTCCTTTGTTCATTGTGTAATCCAAGGGAAGTAGATAGTAGGAGAGTCCGGCTCTGATTATCCGACGGTCATCTAGTTACTCATAATAGTTTTTACTCAATGCCTTTTCCCCTCCGTACCTATGCAGGCCTTTACGTCCCCGGGCTTCTCCTCCGGTTATTGCGAAGAAAACCACAATCTCGAAACATCGCGTGCCCGATTTTTTATTCCCGTTACGCCGTATGTCTAATCACGCGATGTTTTTGTCTTCGAAGCTCATTATACAGAAGCATGTACTTTGATTTTTTAATATATTTTTCTCCAGGATTTGTATTATACAGTGTAAACAATATCGAGCAATCCTTCCCGAGCGTTGGTTTTTGCTTTCCATTTCTTCCCATGAGGGGGCGTATAGGTTCAACATGCCCGGGGCTTTTCTTCCGATCTCAAACTTTTGATGAGGATTACCCATGAGGCCATATCACTCCCAACTAGTTCTCTCGACAGTCGACACGAGGGGTTTATATTTTGAGCGAAATTTTGTGTTTGTTACTCCCAGAAGTCTGTTGTTTATTGTGTTTTTCTTTGGAGCATTTCGTCGCAAAAATATTTACCGCTGCAGTTTAGAAGCAGACGACGTTTATGCAGAGCCTTTGAGCCAAAAACCTTGAGAAGGCAGCAATTTCTCGTGGAGAACACATTGACATAGAAGCTTCGTTTGTGATCACGTATCAAACAGGAAATCCACGCCTGAGAACGGTCGCTTTCGTCGAAGTTTCGTTTCTCAACGTACTTGCTCCAAATAACTTTGACTCTGTACGTCGTGGGGGAAGACGGGAGAGAGATGCGAACAGAAACGGTCGTAGAGACGTCAGAACGAAGGAAGATTAGGAAATCAAGTTAGAATTGTTCCAGCTTCCTTGGAAGCGCAAGAAACGATGGTGTTTGATTGGAAGCCGTTGGTAAATTCCCTGGCCTTGGTCCTGCTGTTTGTCCTTCTAGCTTCGCGTGTTTGCGTGAGCTGCACGACAACTAAAATGACAGGTACAAAAGTGCTTTTCCTCTGAGGAGCTGCTGCCAAGCTCTTCAATTTTAATTTTGTATAAGGTAGATTGATTCCTCAGGCTGGTCATGCTGTAGCGCCTTCGGCCTTTAGTTCGTGCTCGTGAAACAAGCTATACAAGAAATTTGAACTTCTAAAGCTGTTATTTTAGCCCTAGAAAACCTTTCGTTTACGCAGAACCGTATGAAAACACGACACTCTACAAATAAATTGAGAAAATTGCAAATATTTTGCGTGCGGGTTAATTGATTGTTGCGGTCGACACTCCTTGTAGTTCAACATTTTGGATCTTTCTAGATTGTCGTAATCGAACCACGTTTGGAAAATATTTTCTACTGTTGTATTGGCAAAACTGGTCAAATAGCAACTTTAGGTTTCACGAGTGAATCATGCAATCCGAAGTCCCACTTTCGTTATCGAAGAAGTTTCTTTTCATAACAGTTTGGATTTGAAATTTCAGCGCATGTATTATTTGGTGTGATGCTCGTGATAAATTTATTAATTAAAGAAAAGCGCAAACAAAAGAACCTCAACAAAACAAACTGCCATTGCCAAGTTTAAGGTCGTGTTTTAAAGAAATATAATACAAACGACCCAAATGCACGTGTACAATATTATCAGACCGTGTGTTTGTTGAAAGTCGCTAATAATCTTTTCTTACAAACTGTTACAAGTTTTCCTGGACAATTTCCATGGTAGCTTTAATTGTTCGTGCGTACAAGGAAAAAGTTTTCCTTGACAGCCGTTCATACAAATCAGTTTTCCTTGATCAAAAGCGAACAGTGCCTGCTTTTGACCAAGGACACGTATCATTGAAAAGTAGGCCGATTTGTACCGTACATACGAGCAAATAAAACTTGACAAGGAAAACTTTTGCCAAGGAAAACTTTTGCCAAGGAAAACTTTTGCCAAGGAAAACTTTGCCAAGGAAAACTTCGTCGTGCGCATGAGGCTTAACGCGACAGCTTGAATCCATGTTTCGCTTTGAGAGACGTCGGTGCCAATTCCTGTCAACTACAAATTTCTTTATAATCAGTCAATAGGCCATTAAGTTTAAACTCTGGTTAGAACGACAGTTGACTCTCCTGAGACAGAGTCCTTACGATCAAGAATTCTCGCACATACCGACATGGTATAGCCACCCAGCGATGTATAATAAACAAACTTGTTTTGCAGTCGTTTATTACACATTGGCACATTTTCAGCTGTTTTACGTTAAGGGTATCGTAAAATAGTAAGAAATGTCACTAGGGCTTTAATATCTGGTGAAGTCAGCCGTGAAAGGTTAAGAGGTATCTGTGATAAAATGAGAGGTGAATGACCATGAGGTTAATATGAAGGGGATTTAAAGACGTGCTGCAATTGTTGAAATATTTTTGTATATACTGTGCTATTTTGCAGTCTGGTGATGTGTTGTTGATGTTTTGAATTGAAATCAAGTAAATTTTAGCCCTTGAAAACTTGAATATTACAAAACAGTTGTGGTAATGTTAGAAAAGTCCACTACACAGAATTGCATTATTGTAATACAAAAGGCATGGTTAATCCTTAATGTGGCAGTGATAAACTTGTATGCACGTAAGTATGATTGTTGGTTGAAGCAAGTTGCAAGTTGCTGCTTTTAAGTGCAATTGAAAACGAAAAAATCCGAGATCCAATTGTGATCATAATTAAAATTTTGCATTGAGTAATGATGGCATTTGTGACTTGTCAATATCTCATCTTGTCACAGAGATATTCAGGCTTTTGAAACATGGAAATTAGATACCTCATGACATCATATGCTCTACGTTGAACTATAATAATCAAATTCACAAAATGTGAAATATGTTTGGCAACCACTGACAAAGTATTGAAATTTTTTCTTCTGTATTCTAATAAAAATGAGCATCTCTGTGTTTCTTATGTTGCTGCCATGTAGACCACTGTACCTTTACATTTGATTTTAACATCAAACCTAAAATTCTGATCTCTACTTCTCATAAAGTAGGATTGAATTTTCAAAATGCTAATATATTAAGACATTGAAAAAACATGCATCATAATTTAAACTGGTGTGCAATTAGGGATTTACACCCTTGTGCAATTGTACCAAAGAAAAAACATGCATCATAATTTAAACTGGTGTGCAATTAAGGATTTACCCCCTTGTGCAATTGTACCAAAGTTGTAGCAAAATTACATGAGCCATCAGGTTGGTGTAATTATCACTTAATTGTGTTGTAAATCTGTAATTTATAACCCTTTAACACCCAGGGCACATTGCTGTGATGAGTAAAATCATCTGGCATTAGCCAGAGTGAATACTTACAGGTGCCCTTGCTCCTTAAGGGGTTAATGTGAAATCTTTGAGAAGAAGAACAGAGCCAAAAAACATTAATGAAAATAGCTATACATATGCATTATCTACATGTATATTAAACACAGAGTAGTCTGGTAAAAAGGCATTTCTTTCCACTTCTACAATTGGTCTTATAACTATAAACGTTCAAAATGTGGCACTCCTGAAATTGTAGACCAAAAAAGTGTGGTACATCTTGAAGTATTTTCATCAACTTGTGATCTCTAAGGTAAAAGTTTCTTAATTTTAGATTATCCTCAAGCATTGCACAATGAAAGAAATTTTAGTGCAGTAGCCTTCAAAATTTAAATCCAGTCATTAGTGCCTATTGCATTGTAGTTTCTGGACCAAGAAACTAAGCTCTAAACAATTTTCAAAAATCTTGTCCTCATGTTTGGTGGTTTAAAAACCCTCTTTTAGATATGTGGAAAAACTAGTCAGTAAACTGACAATATTTGACATAAGCTAGAAATGGCAAGTTTTCATGTTTGGGATGTTTGTTTGTCATTGAATTGATAATAAATTACACACATAGTCACGAGTCATGTTTTGTCTGATAAATATTATGTTGCAAAAAACGGTATCTCATAATACTGTCATTTTGATTCTCTCTAGATATTTTGATGTGATCTAGTCCCTTACATTTAGTTACACCTGCCGCACAAATTTTATTGAACACATTGCAGCTGTCGTTGTCAATCTGACAAGATTCTCTTTAGATATTTTGATGTGATCTAGTCCCTTACATTTAGTTACACCTGCCACACAAATTTTATTGAACACATTGCAGCTGTCATTGTCAATCTGTTTTTCTGTGGCTGTTTTTTTGCTTATTAAATATTTTAATATCACCTCTAGACACCTACTACTCAAATGCTAACTAGTACATGTATGGTACCCATCTAAACTATTTATGCCATATAGTTTTCATGCAAAATTTATGCTCCATGGGGAACAATAAGACACTGGCTTTAGTCATCTAATTTTAGGTAATTTGACAATAAAACAACCAGCTGATTACTCAAACTTGTTTTCAATTTAGTACTGGAGTTGTTCCAGTTAGTGGGAGTCAACTGTACTGTAGATTACAAACCACCTGGAAAATTGTAACAGTATACCAGTATACTGTGATATTTTTGGTATATCAGATACTGGTATTAAAATTCCCATATTGCCTAACAGGATTCAGCACTACTTTTGGAACAGTGAATTATGGGTGTGTTGTCAGATAACACTAAATTATTTAGGATAGCAAACTGTACCCATTAGTGTGGTAATTTTTTTCTTATTTCTTTCAGTTCCCACACCTGACCTGAAGTATATGTTAGACACAAATGTACATGTTTCATGGGCAGATGAATCAGGAATGGACAATTACACTGCAAACTATTGCTGCACTAAGGAAGAGGATGGAACTATTGCCATATGTCCAAGTCCATGCCCGCATTACTCAAAGATAGAAAGCTGTCTTGTTAAACCAAACACATTTCCAGTCAGGCACCACTGTACTATACCTGCCAACCAGTATCTCAACTACAGTGTTTTCTTGACTGCAGAGTATCAGGGCTGCCAATTTAAGAGTAAATATGTGGAAATTATTCCCACCCTAATCAGTAAGTAACTTCTACTAATGGAACTATTTTAACATTTTCATAGTATAAGAGTGTAGAAACTAATGAATATTAGTAATTAGTTAATTTAGATTCTCTTTTTTCATCAGTAATGTAGTACGTAGGAGAAGCTGAGTTTTATGGCCCCTATGTTTGGCAACCACCTGCCTTTTACAACCACTTTTTCTGGCACGAATGATTTGTAGTTAAAAAAGTAACCACCCGTCAAACATGACTAGCCACTGCTTTTTAGCATTCCAAGCACAAAATTTACCTATTATGAACAACCATCTCAATTTAAACTGCCACAATTTCTGCAGGTTGCATGGAATGAGTGCTTGTTTTTCAAAGTAAACGCACAATTTAGAAGTGCAACCAGAAGCATGGAAGCGGTTACTTAATGAACTCAACAAACTTTACACACTTTACTATTGAAATTATTTCCAGCAAACTTTCACCAATTCATGTCTCTTTTCCTTATAATATTGCATCAAAGGAAACATGTTTTGCTACTTTTTCTTGCGTTTTATATTCTGTATGTCACTGGAAAATTTAGCATTTATGCATTGGCATTTTGCTCAGCAATAGCTGCTGAAACTGCTCCTTCATTTCAGTAGAAAAGATTTTGAAAGTTTTTCCACGTTTTTTTAAGGCTTTTGTTCTATATTATAATGGAACTTTATTGATTTTTAGTGTAATACAAAGGACTTTTATTTGAGTCGTGTGTACTGAATTTAACCGTAAGCATTACAACCTCTTCCAATATGACTGCCACAACATCGCATACTAACAACAAGGATGGTCCCAAAACTCTGCTTCTACTCTATTACATACAGTACGTATACTGCCAATTACTTGTAAAAAGTGTACAGAAATGTTTTGATTCTATGATAAAGTCATCATCAGGTTTATACAGAGTATTGTATTGTTAATTAGAAGTGCAGTTCCATTCTGCTTTTCTCTGTACTTTTTGGGATATGTTTTATTTATTACATCCTTGTAACTTGTTAATCTGTCAGTCTCTAAGCAGGCTTTTTCAATTAAGAGTTTCTGTGTGAAGATTCCTATCCCACAGCTTTCTGTTGTCTTGAGGTTGGAATTTTTACAACTTGTGTGAATTAACAACCATTACAGTAAACTAATTTGGAATTATCAGTACAGTTACTCAACAACAATTGTAATGTATATAAAATTGTAAACATTGCTTACTCAGACATTATGCCAGTAGTTGAAATACAGTGTTACATCATGCAATCAGACTAAACACAATCTGACTAAACTGTCAAAGACCAAAAAAACAATCGAGAAGCAAGCTCAGTGATATTTATCAAAAATTATATGTACTCCTGCAATGCTGGACACAAATTTGGTTCATGTGGGAGCTTGGTAAATATCAGACAACTAGTGAACGTTTGTCAAGCTTGTTATCTCAGAAAAATGCTTTCTGAGCCCCAGACGGGAATCAAACCTGCAACCTATCTTATCAAGATTTAATTTTTTCCTTTATCTTTTTATTAGTTGCTTATGCACCTGAAGTGGAACACCTTAATATGATCAGCAAGACTAACGGATTATTTGTGAAATGGCCAGAACCAAATCCACCAGATTTCATATGTTATGTTGTCACATGTCATGAGATGGAAGGTCCCAACAAAGGAAAACAGGTGAGAAAATAATTGTGGGGCTCAGCCAGAGGAGTTGGTTGATTTGCCAATAGTATTACAGGGGACTTCACATGACCATGTGAGACTTCTTCAAGCATGGGTCACTGGGAAAATTGCTGCTTGTTAATTCTGCAGTGCATACTGGCTGCACTAATGGAGACAAAAAAATTATGAAAAAAATTGCAAAACCCACAGTACACCCATGTATAATTGTAAATCAAGCTGTCTTTGTTGCAATGGAATGAAGAGTGAGAAAATAAAACTAAAGTTAATTCTACAGAATTTTGGTTCATGAGAATTGAGTGTTGTGTGAATTGCAACTTTCTATCTAAAAATATTATGTAATTTACCTGTAGTCAAGTATTAGGAGGTAACATTCTAACTGAACTAAAACAGGTACATGCAAAATCTCTAGCATCTACTGCAATGTATGAAAATTCACTTTTGAAGTTTTAGAGTCCCACTTCTTGGAAAATTTTCATATCTTTTCATATTTTACCTTAAGTAGTTTCAGTCATCTTTATAAAATAATTATACAGAGATGTTTGACTGCTATTCAGAAATTGTCTTATACTCATGATTTTGGGGAGAACTCTCGTCTTGTGATGCATAAAATATGTTATTAAAGGTCAGCATGAAGTTAACAGTTTTCTACAGCAGGGTCAATGTTAGTTGGTAAAGCTTTGGTACAAGTGCAGTTAGCGTTGAACACCTACTGGGGGATGGTTCTAAGTACTGGTTAAAATATGAGCAGCCAATCTTTATGGGCATTTACAATGATGAGCCGAAGGCAAGCTGTCATAAATGCTCATAAAGATTGGATGCAAATATTTTAACCAACTTGTCAAATGAACAATAGAATGAAACTTATTAGTATTCTTAACTTTTGATAAATAATACTAATAAGGCTAATTAGTATTCTTAACTTCAATAAAGATCACTTATGCCCAACAGTTGATCTTTATTGAGATCTACAAAGGTATACATGTGACTGGAATGCTGTATTTTGATTGATTGCTGCTCTCATTAATTATTCATAAATTTGATAATTATATATATTGTGAGAAAACCAAATCCAAAACTTGTTGCATTTTATTATACCGGTGCATTCAAAACACAAAGGTACGGTATAGTGTTCTTATTGTTTCCGAGTGTTTGGATACCCTGCTGAAACACGAAAAACGAGTTATTTACATGCATCTAAAACGAATACATTCTGAAGTAGATATTTGGGAGAATCTTAAGAAAATTTCAACTCCCGCTTTCTCTTCACTGTGAGTGTTTGGGTTATCCTTTCAAACGAATCAATAAGAAAATCGAGGTCAAGATGCGGTGAATTCATTCGAGTGTATGATCGCCCTAACAAAACGTCTCGGTACTGATTTCTTTTGTATCTTGATGCGTTTCAGAAATATTACGTCTACACTTTTTTCTACATTTATTTTTAAGGTGTTTCATCACCCAAACGTAGAAGAACTAACAGTGTTTATACCACTGAAAGATGTCAGGGATGCCTTCACTTCCTATCAATGTTGCGTTAAAGTTCACCTTTGCAAACTTGGTGATGGCCTTGGACTCCCTTCTGGCGAAGTTTGTAATCAGAGCAAGACTCTACCTACAGGTAATTTGTCGTAAGTGTGATGTTGTCGGCAAAGGAAACAGGGAGGCAAGGAGGGCAATTATGAAATTGGAGGGAAATTACCTTCTTTTATGAAAGTGAGGGGCAAGCATATGTATTTGTTCCCCCCAAGTTTGACCAAAGATTCAGATTTATGAACCAATTTAACCCAGCAAGGGGCAAGGGCGCACTCTGGAATTTTACTCTGGTTAACGCCAGACGATTTTACTCGTCACAGGGATGAGTTCTACCAGATAGAAATTATCTCCTTAACCCATTAGGGTTTGAATTAACAAAATGCGAATAACTATCGAATTTTCTTATTTGGCCATTTAACAATTCAAAAAACCGCTGTTTAAAAATACATGTACTAATGTTTCTGGGAGAGTTCGGTTAACCCTTTTCCGGAACCAAATGAGAATACATTTCGGAATCGAAATTGCAATTGCTCCTCAACCTTGTTAACTTGTTAAGTTTTACTTAAAGTTGAACATGAACTTGGTTCTTGTGGGAGCTTGGTAAATATCAGACGACTAATTGCACCTGGGTCTCAGTATGCCCTCAGCCGAGGCCTAAGGCGAGCTTTAGCCGGTTACTTTATGCTGGAGTCGCACAATGGTTTGTAGAAAATATTACATTTCGAGATGTGACATCAAAATAACGGCCGCGATGAACGTCAACACATAGCCCGTTGGATTTTTCGGCATTGAGGATGGAAAGCAGGATGAACCAAAAAAAGCAAATACAGCGAGATTAGATTTGCTGACCGTGAGGCTCCCAGTGAAACTGTGAGACGTGGCATATCTGTTAATCCGCTTATTATTTTTCTATTTGCAGCCCCTTCTGACGCTCCTGAAATCTTGTGTGGTGTTCAGAATAGTAAACGTTGTCCAGTTGTGGTGAGGAATAATTTGAGGAATGTCACTCTTCAGTGGAAGGTAGAGGAAACCTGGAGACATCAGTAATTCTAGGGCCTAGGCTTGACATTAACTAATTTTTAATTTTTAAATACTGTAATGTTCTCCCTTAACACCAGGAAGGACCGCCTGGCGCGATGCCTCATTACCCCAAAAAAATTCTAAAATTTTGATGTCAAGTTACTACTAAAACTTGAATGATCAACAACTCTTTCAGTTGACACCTGCAGTCTAGGATAATCCTAATTTCATTTTTCTGTTACCCGAAAGTTGATTCTGAACAGTGTTCTCGTTTGGCTGAGTAGCTCAATAATTTAATATTAAAAATACACCAACTAATTCCACGAGATTGGATTTTATGTGGCTTATATACGTAATCTATTTTCGTTAAACTTCTTACAAAAACCTAATTGTGTGATTCTTATGAAAAATGTAAAGCTTTGGGTCAACGTCATATTTCCAGTCATATATACTGTTAACGAACTCTTCTTGCTCGTTCTCCCTAGGACATTTTACGGGGGTTTTCTCTCGTTCCGTGTTTTAGACTAGGGTTAATTTTAGTAGGGGACTGGTAGCTAAATATGATTGCGCACGCGTGTATAGATAGTGATTTTGCCGAATTGTTTTTCTTTCACCACAGTACCATGCACGTTACTTCGAATGTGAAATTTTGGGATGTTTACCTCATACGAATTTTCAGGAAAAATTGGCTTAAGAAATCCCAAAGATAATGTTTCTTAATTGTGATAATCAGGAAAATATGCCGATGGTCCAACGCTGTTGTTGCCATCTTACCATTCGAAAATTACACAAAATGACAAATATTTTGTGCTTATTATATTTCTTCTGCAGTATGATAAACTTTATACCGAACTTTCAATTACTACAAAAATAGAAATGACAAATGAAGACGTACGAATTGCAACTTGTATAAATAGAAAATGTAGGAAGCCACCTTAAGTTGTAACTGAAAATTCCTTTTGCCACCAGTTGCCAGATAAAAGCACATGGAATGGAATTCCCAAAGGAATTAGGCTTGAGGTTCGCAAAGCTGGTCAGAATGCCACAACAAAACTGTTTATCAATGGAACACCGACGGAATACACTCTGACAGGGTTAAGTGCCGATGTGGATTACCGTGTAGAACTGAGAATGTGCAATGTTGTAGACTGTGGACCCACAAGTACACCGTTGGTGCTGCATGCTATGCAGAGAAAAACAGGTTTGTTGTAATCTTGTTATCATAGAACACTTAGGGACCAAAGTCAACGAACAGTGTTATTGACCTTATTCATAAACGGCGGATGATTTTAAAGTCTTTTCTATGCATATAAATTGGCCCTTATAACTTCGTTTTAGAGTAAAGTCTCTTTTGAATTTCGCACATGAAAACGAGTTCAAAAGGGCTAGTTTATATGCATATAAAAGAATGTTAATTTGGTGACCAGGGTTACAAGACGTGCTAAAGTTTATCGTACATCTTTGGTATAATTATCACATATCATCATCATCACACGGGATGTCTTGAAAAAGGACGTCATCATCATTATTGCAAATATAATAATAATAATTACTATTATTCTTTCCTAGTAATAATAATAGTAATAATAATAGTAATAATAATAGTAATATTAATAGTAATATTAATTGTAATAATAATAGTAATAATAATAGTAATAATAGTAGTAATAATAATAATAATAATAATAATAGTAATAATAATAGTAATAATAATAGTAATAATAGTAGTAATAATAATAGTAATAATAGTAGTAATAATAATAGTAATAATAGTAGTAGTAATAGTAGTAATAATAATAGTAATAATAATAGTAATAATAATCGTAAGAGTAATGGTAGTAATAATAATTTTGATAATTGTAATAATATTACTATTAATATTAATAACGATGATGATAATAATGATAGAAATAATAATGATATTTGTAATTTTACCTAAACTGAAATTATAATTGTACAGTTACAACTACAGCAATAATAATAATAATACACTTAAATGAACCTTTAAAATGAATTCATACATGAACCTTTAGTCATCAATCCATGGTTAGTTAGCAGACGACTTAGCACAAGCTATCGGTTTTTCTAAATCAATAATACTCTTCTGATGAATTAGATCTTGACACTTAACCAAGGTTATGCAGTGTTTCGACTTTGCTGTTTTGTAGCCTTTTGACCCAATCTGCACCGTATAAAGTCTTTTTGCACAATCGACAACATCGGTGGTTAACTTTAGGTTAAAGTGTATATGAAATGAAAATTAAGCTTTTGTTGTATGAAAAAACTCTTGAAACTGCAACGCACCATCTTTTGCACTTATTCCATATCTCACTTCGTTCTTGAGGTATCAAGATTGTATACGTCATAGTGTATAATGAGTTATAAAAAGAGCATGCATATCTTTGAAAATATTCTGTTAAATCACTAGAAACCTTGTCTGTTTAGTGTTGAGGCAAGTACACCCACATTCACAGTTTCATGTGACATTGTTCAATAACTTCAACAATATTTCTAATTTTACAACAACTCATTATGCAGTGTGGTGTATGCAAGGTGTTATTTACATATCAAACAAATCTTAATATCTCAAGAACGAAGTAAGATGTGCAATAACTATAAAAGATGTTGCGCTGTAGTTTCAAGAGTTCTTTCATATAAGACAAACTTAATTTTCACTTCATGGATACTTCAAGTTTTCATCCAGTCTGACAATGTCGACAACCTAAATCTAAATAACTTAGTGTAGAAGTGGAAATACGTCGTTGCTTTACCAGTAGTTAGCCTCTATTCCAGATGACACATTATCCTTCTTTCCTGACATAATTTTCCACTAGAAATACCGAGCACTATTTGCGATCATTTCACTCCAATATATTCATAAAAATTCATCATATTTTGCTTTTATTGTAGGTGTTGCAAACGGTTTCTTCAGTTCCAAACTTATGGCCATCGTTATCTGCTCAGTTATTGTAATCGCTGCTTTAGCATTGGCAGCATGTTCTGCTTTTGATTCGAGAAGGTAATGGACAACACCGTAATTTTATAATTCTATAGAAAAGGCTACAGTTGAAGTAAAAAGTATACAGAATTTCTGTCCCATGACAGAAGCTTGATTGATTTCCGTTCTTAAAGGAGCTGATCTGTTGGGCAATTCCACTAACTGTGGAAAAGTGTCTCTAAAAATTGACAGGTGCCACGAAACAACCACAGAGTACTCTAAGCGAAAAAAAGGAGGGATAGAGCAGCCTTCTCTTCCGGAAGAACACCGTTGTTAGATTTCCAAATCTAGTTGTGTTGAGCTGAGACAAACTGCAATGTACACAACCGAACCAGCCAAATTTTGGTCCAGTAATCTTGAAAATCTAACGTAGTTTTTGTCATTTTCTTCTATAGAAATCATGAAACAGTAACTATGTTGCTTCCTGCCTTAAGTGAGGTAAGGAATTTTTTTTTCCAGGACATTTTAAAAATGTTAATGGTTATGGCAAGTCACCGCGTGGCTTTAAACTTCACTTCTTTCAAGTGTGTTTTTGAAGTTTTTAACTTCAAAAAGTATTCGGTCCTCAACCGAGAGGCTTTCTCACTCAGGTCCGTTTTGAAACTGAAGTACGGAAGGTTACGAATTGTATGATGTTGTAGTTTATGAAGGTGTAAACATCGCGATTGATAGGTGTGATTTGTTGTCTCAACTGATTCAATTTACTGGATAACTCACAAAATAGTGCGCCATTCGCTTGCGAATCCTCCATGTTTCTTTCTTGACCAGTGGCGGATCTACTTACAGACATCTTCCGCGCCGAGTCCCCCTTTTTTAAACCTGATTATTATTTTGTCGCCATCGCATAGCTTTTATTATAAATTAAACCATATATACAGACTTATCCAAATCTTCTATTTTATTATTCATCACATTTGACTTCGTGCAATCAATCAGTAGAATCGAGTCACTGGAATCGAGTCGACATTGTGTTATATTCATTGGGTTATCTTATTGTCTGTTATATTGGGATAACAATTACCCGAACAAATAAATTAAATAATTTCTTGCATCGAAGACAGGATAGCCCTCGAATAACGTGGCGTGCGGTACCGTCACCTGGGTACCTGGACAAGGGGAAAAGTTTTAGTGGCGCCCCCACCTGGATCCGCCTCTGCTTGACAGTATCACATACTCCAGGGGTCAACCGGTTGTTCAAATTCCTGATACCGATAGCTTATCAGAGTTTATCTGATAGTTTGAACTGAAAGCTACATCAAAAGCCTATAACAGTATCTAACTGCAATTTTTGAAGTCAAGTAATCAAATAAAAACAAACAATTAATTGATATCTTGTTATATTTACGACAGCCTGTTGAACTCCCTGGTCAAGCGTGTTCTGGAGATTCAACAGCCACAAGTATATTGGTTAACACCGCTGACTATGATACCTTACATCAAGACAATCCCGAAACACTCGGTGAGTGTGAATCAGGTGACAGATGTTTAATGATGATCAATATTCAACTTGCCACCCAACTGCCAACCCGTGAAAGTGCGTTTACCTGTTGTCAATTTATTAGTGTATTCTGTGTAGTATCAAACACAACGACTGCTAAATTCCCGATGGAAATACATCTATAAAGACTGAAAAAGTTTGAGTTTTCATTTCCTCCATGGTAAAAAGAAGACTTAAGAGGAATTGAGTTTCAAAGGGTTGCGGAACCCTGCTGTGTAGACCAACTGACTGGCCAAAAACCACCAAGCACGATAGTTGTTTCATCAATTTATTACCAGAGATGAGCTGTAAGCCGAAACCTGACAGATAACCAACTCAACAGTGATTACAATTATGGCCTTTCCTTTGGAGTCACTGTGACTCCTTGGTTAAAAATTTTGAAGTTATTTCTGAAAATCTGGAGTTACTTTGTGGTAACAAATAATATCTTGCTTCCTTGCTCGTCTCTGCCATTCTCGTTTCCACTGAACTCACTTCAATAATTTTGGCTTAAAACACGCCAGATTGGCGTATATGTAATCTCTACGACTGTGAATACCCAATCATGACATTCTATTATTTTTCGCGTCAGACACCAATTCTCAGCAAGTGAATGGGAACGGTTATGATGCAAGCTCTCTGGAGAGCTACGACGCTGAACCAAGTCGTCCGCTGTTGGCCAAGGACTCCGAGAGACCAGGTTCGGTAGGAAAACAGCGAGTTGTGGTAACATACCTCCCTCAGCGACATGGTGCCGTAAGTTCTCGTAAGGCTAACCTGTCAGGTGACGAGGGCCCAAAGTTTGTTTAGGCGAGATCCTGATACCTGCCTCCTCCAAAATACTGTTTAAAACTGGTTTTTATTTGTCGCTATTTGACCGCTTTCTCAGTTAGTAAAGCTCTATGATGGTCCGGAATAATCCCCAGTCTTTAAGAATTAATAATGTTAGAATAGAAAGAAAATTTAGTAGGATTTGTCGACGACGTTGGGTTAAGTTAAGAGAGCTAATGTTTCAAGCGAAGGCTTTTCGTAGGAGTGAAACGTGGGCCTTCTCTCGTAACGTCAGTTATCTTAACTTTAATTTTCGGCAATTTCCTGACCGTTTTGGCCTTAGAATAAATTTGAGGCTTGTAATGCTTGGAAAGGTTCTGTTTTGCCGATGTACCGAGAAAGATGGCGGCAGCGCATTCAACCGCAATGCTTTGAAAACATATACTAGCCCTAATATAATTCGAAGGATTTTATACGTATTGCTATGAAATAAATGAGCCAAGGCACCTATCTCATTAAATTTATTCATTTTGAAAGATATAACGTTTTAATGCGCATAAAGAATTTTGGTGAATGTTCAAGTTGTTATCTTTTTCAGTACAGTCAACTGGGGATAGAAAGGTCGAGAAACTTTGAATTCCGACAAATCAAAAGCTGGTTTTACATGTAAATGTAGGGTATGTAGTAGCAGAAATTATATGTAGAAGTAACTAAAGCCTGACATTGGCTAAATAGTCAACAGGCTGAAGCTACATAGCTAACAATTCGTATAATTTTGCTTAAAATGTCTATGCAGTGAAAATTAAGTTTGTCTTACTTGACAGAACTCTTGAAATTATAGCGCAACATCTTTTACACGTTTTCCATATCTCACTTCGTTCTGGAGATATTAAGATTTGTTTGATATGTAAATTACACCTTGCATTCGTCACACTGCATAATGAGTTATTGAAAAATCACGGATATCTTTGAAATTATTCTATTAAATCACTAGAAACTTTGTTTGTTTGGTGTTATGAGGCAAGTACTGCCACATTCACATTTTTATGCGGCATTGTTCAGTAACTTCAACAACATTGCTAATTTTACAACAACTCATTATGCAGTGTGACTTATGCAAGGTGTAATTTACATATCAATCAAATCTTAATATCTCAAGAACGAAAAGAGATATGGAAAAAGTTTTAAATATGTCGAGTTATAGCTTCTAGAGTTCTTTCAAATAATATCAACTTATTTTTCATTGCATAGACACTTTAAGACCCGTGAAATTATCAGGGGTTGGTTGTTCAAACTCTGAATTACTTATCAACAGTTTGAGTCATGCGGATAAATTTCACCCCTCGATGCCGAGTTGTTCACTGGATCAGAAGTCATGCAAACATTGAACAACCGTACCGTAATAGGTAGAAATTAATGCTTTGAAAGCCGAACACAGCTTGTGGGGAAAGTTACCTTGCGTAACATTACGTGATTCTTCTTCGAGGCCGATTTTGCTGTCACGCGGTTTATCGCTAATGGCTCACTTACCTATAACCGCGGGGACGTCAATTGAGGGAGAAAAGAAGAATAGCGCTTCATACGAAGACATTGAGCTTAATGAAACTATGTGCATCAAGTTGAAGTAATCTCTCCTTTCACGGAAAACGTAAGATAACTCATCATGTAGTATCTGAACAGTAATTTGTCATTACAAGTCCATCTTACCTACAGCATCTTGTCCTTCGTGAGAAGAAATGTCTATTTATTTGTCGAGTAAACTAAAACTTATCAGATTATCGTATCTTCCGATTTTCTTGTACCTTTTACGATTTCGGCTGTCATATGAATTGGTGAGCATCAACTACTTTTTTTGGACTAATACTCTTTCTTGGCATACTCTACTGTGTTCCTACACACAAGTGGCTCATTGCAACTTCCTTTATACCAAAAGTTCTTAGAATAAAGCTGAACCACAAAAACGTGTGACGCATATGCTGAAATGGATTTATACCGATTTCCTTAAACAGGCTGAATATTTTTAGTAATGATACGTACAGATGGACCAAAAACGACTTAATTCTAAGGTCATCCCGCGAGCAAAGAAGTAAGTGTATTTTTAAGTCAAAGGAGGAAAACTGATTTAAGTTAACTAAAAGTGATTCAAGCTATGGCTTGAGTAGAAGAATGAACTCGAGTAGAGAATAGTGATGTTAGTTGTTACTCCGAGTGGCGAACCGTACCGGAGAAGAAGAGAAAACTCTACTTGGTCCGGCGGAGATTGGAACCTGCAACCTTCTTATTACTAGTCCGATGCTCTACCAGCCGAGATACAGGTCAAGTTGGGAGCTGGTCGCGAAATGATCTTACTTGGCGACCATCTCCCAACTTGACCTGTAGCTCAGTTGGTAGAGCGTCGGACTAGTAAACTGAAGGTCGCGGGTTCGAATCCCTGCCGGGCCAAGTAGAGTTTTCTCTACTTGTCCGGTATGGTTCGTCACTCGGAGTAATATCTAACATCATGATTCAAGCTACTTGGCTTTTGAGCTTGGCTATTCACCCTTTTCCCAGGAGCAAAAATGTGCTTTATCGAAACTTTATATGAAGGCAAACATGCATGCTGTGTGGTAGGGAATGGACTTGCATTGATAAACAAACATTGTTTATATTCTTTTCATAACAGGAGATACAAGCGGCGACCATGCGCTATATTAATACTTCGGCGTTTAGTCGGCGTGACCTACATGCACGCATATGATAACCACGCCAGTTTAACATAACCATTTTAATATACATAACCGATAGTCCTTCTATATCCGTATTATAGTCATCTTTGTCGCCACGCACCAATCGCAAACATGTGCTTAGTTCTGAAGGGGGGTTTCTACGATTTTATTCAGCAATCTCGTGTTTCAATGCAATAGGCCAAAGAGAAATTGATCTTGTTTTTAGAATTTTTGCAGAACTAATTGAACTGCAAACGGGAAACAAGATGAAATTCCCCTTGGACCAGCTTATTTAGCATAAGTCAGAAAGTGTTAAGCTGGATTATTCTCTGAAATCAGTCTATTCATGTGGTTCATGATTAAGATAAAGTTTATCGAACCACCGCTTCGTTCTGGCCGTTTTTAGTCAAGCGACACCCTGAGAACAGAAGTTCAATGCAGCATCCTGTCGGTTTGCTTCATATGTACGTGTCATAGAAATGAGTTGAGACAATTGAGATTGAAACTGCATTTCATTACGTGTTCGTTGTTTTAGAAACGGTCGTTTATGCATGGTAATATTTTCAATTCACTGGTGATCGAAGTTATTTTGACTATGGGTTGAGATTTAGTTGAAGGCATTATCAAATGTGCCACAGATGTGGTCATGGCACTATTATTGCATATATATAAATATATCTGTAATCATAGCACTACCTTCCTGCATATATCGATATTATCAGCAGCTCTGTAGCTTAGCCAGATTCAAAAACATTCGTGAATTACAAAAGTCAGAATCGACAGTTCACATTCCCTTGATCAGGAAGTGAAAAGCCAGTTATTGGAAGAAAAGAACGGCGCCAGGTAAAATGTTCATAAAAAAATGAACAAGAGATTCATTTGTTAGGTGTAAGGACAACTGTAAAGAAAAATAGGTCTGTTGTGAGGTTCCAGAGTTGTTGGCGAAATTATTCTGGTAATTTCATTACTGAAGGCCAGCACACACTACGCTACGTTAACGAAACCGGGAATTTGCATGGGAGCCTGAATAGGTTAGTAGAACTGAATGTAACGCGTGGCGCCAATTTTTCCTTTTAATTTTGTTGTCGTTAGGTATGTGTAGTTTGTATTTTAATATGTTCACATAGGGCCGATTTAAAACTCGTGACATGTCGGAAGAACTACATACTCGTGAATCGTAATATTTTTTAACCTTATCTGTTTGCTATAAAAGGAAGTCATTTTCCGTAAAGGTATTTTGAAAGACAAACTAAAAGGTTATCAAATTTTACTGTTAAGTAACTTTTGATTAATTAATAAAAGGTCTGATAAGGATCCGATCAACTAAACTAATTAATTGGTGATTAAATAACTCATTCAGTTTACTCTGGACCGAGTGAGTAATAGTACATTCTCTGCAGGCCAAGAAAAACTTACGTTGATCAGTTTTCTTGAAAACTTTGAAGATCACTTGAAGATTGATTCTCACTAGTTGCATCTCGGAACCGCATATTTCCAGATGATCTGGTACAGAAGACTTCGGATAGTTCCTGACGGCATGTCACGTGAATTTTAATGAATGGGTGATTGGAAGACTAGTTGCTTATGTATCAGCTGATGTACCTTATCGGCCTTAAACGTTGCTGGGCAGATTCTTTGTTAATCCAGTAAGGATAACTTTACATGCGCTTAAGTAGTCTATCTTCTTGGTCAGTCAAGTAATGAGGCTCTACGATGGAATCTGGGTCGCTATACGGAGTTTCAAGCTTGTGCAAATTACATTGTAAGATTCTTAAGGCAAGACGAAAGGTTTTGATAACGTAATCGTTTCATTTCTCGAAATGTGTTTTTTTTTAACACACCAGGAAGAAAAACCGCTTGGAGAAAAAAAAATACATTTGTTGGAATGTTTAAAGAACTGCTTGTTTAGTATCTGTATTAATCTTGAATTACTCATAAGATTCCATCGGTATTGCATTGTTTCTGATTGACCTAATGTTAACATATATGTATTTCTGAACCAGAGCAAGTAGTATAGTGAAAGTATAAAGCTGTGTAATAGCATGTTTGCTCTCAGGTGCTTCTGAGAAGTCATATGTCTTTAACTTTACTTGGACATGAACTTTTTTAGCATTTCTCATTGTGTCAGGTATTATCTAGTATAAAGTTACCCGTTTAACTATTTGGTTGAGAAAATCGAAACTTAGAGACGTAGATAGCTTTTTGCTCAAATCAAACCATTTCGAACAAAACGACTTCTCAACAAATCTTAAATCATTGCGATAAAGTTTTTCCATTAGATTGATGATTCGCTTTTAATGTTTTGGCATCAGAGAAAAAAAACACGTGTGATCTTACAAAGTAATAATTGAAAGCACATTTTTCGCGTTGAGATATTTTTCGTATTGGCTTCATTTGAGCGCGGTTGTGAACATATGAGCATTTGCGCTTGCTGCGTGCGCAAATTAAGGCATTTACGTTTATTAGAGTGAATAATCCCGTTTCAAAGGGCAAACGGTGTTGTTGCATTGGCATCCACTTTCAACTCTCAAGTATTCGTTTGTTTACTCGATCTAACTAACGGTCGTTAACACGAACGATAACCCAGTTCATCAAGGAAGGAAACCACGAAGCTCAAAAAGCGTCATCAATAGACTCGGCAATTATCTGGAAAAGTGATTAAAAAAGCGTGGAAATGTGATTTATTCCAACCTGAAAATAGACGCCATAGTAGCAATACCTTTCACCCCTTGAACGACACGTTCCAGTCGAATGAATCCCAAGTTTAAAACAATAACCAACCGTTTACACTGGAGTAAGCTCCAGTGTAAGCGGTTCAATGTTGTGTGAACTTTACGTTTTTGAAAAGACAGCTGCCACGTTAGTTCCGAGGAGTAAACAAAACATGTTCTGTGGTTTATCTTTAAACCCAGCTCTCAATCTCAGCTATCAGCTCGCGTTGATACTTGACACCCTAGTGCATTCCTTGCATCTTTGTAGACTTAACAATTTGAGTATGTTATTTTAACAGAAAACCATTTATGCCTTGCATAAACATCGTGGCTGCGAAATGAGTTGACACAAGGCATCCTTATCTGTACGTCGCTACTTCATTTAACATTGTTTAAATCGCGGAATCACTTTGTGCTTTGCAAAAACAATTCGTCTGCCTATTTTAGTTTACTGTAAAATGTGAGACACGAAAAATCTTTGACTTCTCAGCACCTGGGAGATGACGACCAGTATAGAATCGTACTTGAAATAAACATATGTCTGTAAATCTTGTCCTGTTGCATTTTGAAAGCTCTGAAGTGTTGGCTTACGTTGCAGGCATACTGCAAGATGTTCTTGCAGCAATTCGTTACTGAGTTGTAACAATACTGTTAATAAGCACTTTTACGAAAATGGTGCATCATGGGAAACCAGAAGTAAGTTGGAAAGAAATACTCGATCCGTGCAGTTAGTTATTTTGAAAGGAAACACTTGACCAACGACTAAACGGATCAAGGATTCCTTGCAACTACGTCCGGATTACTCATGATGCAGCGTTTTCGTAAAAGAGCTCACTTCGTGAAGCTCAAAAGCCTCAAAAATGTTGAGTCCGGAAAAGCCGTCGACTCGGTGTGACATGCCGTGGCGTAGCCAGGATTTTCAGCCAGGGGGGGCCGAAAATATTGTTGATGGGGCCCAACCCAAAAAAGTAAAAAATAGCCAACATACCCAACGGCGACTTTCATAAAGATTAAGAAAATAAAGGAATCAACGGAAGAATTCGTAATATTGCTCCACTGATCTATCTATGTAACTGATCAATACATTAATATTCGCAGAAAGCAATAAAAATATTTTGCGAGTAAGAATTTTGTCAAGGGGGGCCGAGAATTTCGTCAGGGGGGCCCGGGCCCCCTCTAGCTACGCCACTGGTGACATGCGCAACTTTCCAGCCTGTAGTCAATATCTGACGAGGGTTAGGTTTTAACAGCAGTGGGCAACATTAGGGTAAGCATGACACCGCGGAAGTACGTTTTTTAAGGGCTTGATACACTAACCGATACTATACTGATCAGCGATTTCATACTGGCAAACTACAAAATACTCTTAATTTCGCAGTGGCTTCCCCATGAATCGAGTCGACTGACTTTTAACCCAAAAGTTAGAGCGATTAGTCGGAGGTTAGCCTTGAAATCTCCCAATACACTTACTTGATATGAGAACCATAATATATATCAAACCACAGAAAACTGCACACGACATCAAATTACCGACGCCAGCCACGTTAATATTTTTTTTCGCGTACTTCCCGTCAGACGTGCCATGGTATGCACAATGGTTTTCATATCAATGGAGGCTTTCGTGAAATTTTTATTGTAACTTTCTTCTGCTGGCATTAAGTCCGGAGTTTAAATTCAGTCGAATAGTCGACTCCCGGGGAAACCATTTTTGAATTTGCCAAGGTTTTGTAATTTGTATGATAAAACCGCTGACCGTCATAAGTTTAGATTTAGAAAAACATGTATTCCTGCCTTGTAGGATTAGCATTAACTCCATTCCGGCGGGAACAGTGTCCTATTTACTGTGGCTTATGCCAGTCGATTTTCTCGTCAAGGAGAGACATGACGTGAAGGGTTAAAGAGAAAATATGGGCAGGGTAGGTTTCGGACACGGTTTTTGCTAACCTCTAGCTTCACAAGTTGTTTTTTTCCCTCGAGTTTCGCCATTTTGAAATGTAATCATGTATACCATTCGGCATTTTATGCATTCTCACATACAATGTTGCACGATGTGGCAAGGCGTAGAGGTGATGTCAAACGGAATGATTTTTAATGATGATTCATAATGCAAATTATCATAGCACAACAGTTTGAGACGTTTCAATCTATTGTAGAACATAATTAGTATTACGAAACATCGTTAAAAAATCGCTGCATGTACCATGGTCTTTAAGTTCGTTGCAACATGAAATTAGCCGTGCCGTTCCATGTTCTTGAAACAGTTTGAAGCAGGCTTGCCGATGTAAAAAAAATGTCATAACTTGCGACAACCTTGCAAACAACCTGATACAGTATTGTACAGAACGGTGGTTTCTTGGTGTGTGTAAATCTTTAGTGCTACAAACTGAGAAACTGTTCCTGAGCCCCCGACGGGAGTCGCTCCCGTACCCGCGTCAGAGCTCAGAAACTTTCCTGATTGACTGCTTGAGGAGCATGCACATGTTTGATTAATACGCAGCAAGCTAGCACATTCTTTACAACCGGGTAACATCCGTCGATTTATCTGTATTAACTTGACATATCACGACTGCAGATAGCAGTGCACATGTTAATAGTTCTTATTCCGATATGACTGTCCGTTAATTATTCTTTTGTATGCATATAAATTGTGTCGACCCGATTCCAGTGATTGATCGCACGAAGTCAAATGTGATTAATAAAATAGAAATTTTAATTATTAGGCATGCGATATTAGCAAAAGAATAATCAGGTTTAAAAGGGGAGCGCCGCGCCGAAGGTCCACCACTGACTTTTTTTTATTTTAAATAAATTTTTTTTTTATTTATTAATAAAATAGAAATTTTAATTATTAGGCATACGATAGTGGCAAAAGAATAATCAGGTTTAAAAGGGGGCGCCGCGCCGAAGGTCTGCCACTGACTTTTCCCAAACTCTGCTTCAAACATTACCAAAAATGTAGCCAAACTTTCTTGCCGATTTTCACCGCGCGATAGGTAGGTTAAATAAGACTGGATTGACTTTTTGCCAGCTAGTAACCATAGTGCATTGCAGCACTAAGTCAAACGACTGAATGGTTGACGGGAAAAACATTCGTTTAGCCAGCGATACGAAAAGTAGTCTACTTTCGTGGAAATTGGTGGCAAATACAGCAGGAGTTCCGTTAGCAAAGTTGCAGGAATTTAGTAACAAGCATTTGAAAAGGCTGCTTCGAAAAAACAGTTAAGTATGTTTACCTGAAGTTTTATAACAACAGAAATACCCAGCAGAGGTCGAGTCAACATTTATAACTTGCAACAAAACTAGACAACTAAAAAAATTCCAACACAATTACACAAAAGTTTCTGCTCAACGATTTCATATCATTTCGTTGCAATAACTTCGTCCAAAAACTTCAACCAAACTTTCCCGCCAATTTATGACTGCGCAAAAGAAAAATCAACAAATAAAACTGGTTCGAGCTATTCAGTTTATAACCACCATGGACTGCAGTGCCACGTCAATGGTCTGGTTATCTGACGAAAAACGAAAAATACACCCTGTCTCCACTTCGGTGGAAATTGGTGGCATTTAAGCCTGAAGTTTTATTGCCAAGGTGGTTGGAGCGAATGATGAACATTTGAAAAGTCAAAAAAAAAAAAAAACAAGATAAAGATATGACCCAAGTTGTTGTCAATGCAAATACATCTAACGAAGACAGAATCAATATTATTGTAAATACCATAAATCTATTTGAGCGGCGAAAACAAGTCGTGGTGCAAAAATGTTTGCCCAGACATTTAAAGGGCACATGACCGGAAAAAATCAGTTCAGAAGAAACCATCTTAGTTGAAAGAACGTTTGAAATTATGAAGATTGGCCAGTACAGCTCTTCCTTACGTCACTTCGTTCTTGAGACATTAAGATTTGTTTAATATGCAAATGGTTTTTAAAAATTATTTATTTAATCGTTTTGTAGAAGAGTACGGAGACAGTTTAATTGAGGACACTTGTGTGATAGGGTAGGTCACATGCTTATTGGGTAGTCCCCGAACTCTCCCCTCACCCCTCCCGTAGTCAATTATCGGTAGGCGCCTTTGGGGCAAGACTGAACAGACTGTCTTTTTTCACCACTTAATTTTACCTCCTTTTTCTTTTCTTGCAAATGAGTTTAATCATCAGTCGTATATCTACCAGACATTCTTAGACGGTCTTAAACCTCTCGTTTTTCTATGTCAGCAATTTTAACGATACACCCCCTCAATATCTGTCACGAGACGATAAGCTTGCGCAATGTAGTATGTCAAAACATGCTAATTTCATAACACAGGGGAAAAACCACGCGAGATCAGAACTGGAAAATTTTTGATTTTCCGCTAATTTCTTCAAAACATCCGGTTTTGTGAGCCATTCCTTCCATTAAAATATGTGAATTAGTAATACAGAACCAGGCATTTGCCAGAAAAACCGCTGATAATATATTTACATTTGATTTGGTGGTGCATTCCGATTGCAATGACAAATCCTTATTGGAAGTCTCAAAGTAAAAGAGAAACTTGTCATTTTACACTCTTGATTTCCGGAATGAAATATGATACTTTGTATATTCTCTTGTTTTTATTGATCCTTGGAGTTCCCCAAAGCACACAATTAGGTCTTCCGCGTTAAAACGTGTGGAAGACATGTTTATGTTAGAAGGTGGAGTCCCTATACTTCGACGTGGTAGATTGGTTTAAGCTGAGCGTTCGACTGTCAGTGTCGTGTAACTGTTTTGTCTTGAAGCTGTACGATTTTTATGTTGTGTGATCACTTTCCTTATTGAGTTTCCGTCTTAACACTCTACAAAACAGCGAAACATGTCAAAACTGTTTAAGGTACTCAGCATTATCTTCACCACTGGTTTAGCCACGGATGGCAAACAGATTGGTAAGTTTTGCATTCATATTTCGGTTTCACTTTGCAAGGAAAAGAACGGATGTGTTTTAAAACTTAGGCTAATTTTGCTGTAAGAGGGTTCGTCTAGGGAAAGCAGGTTGTCGTAGACTTCGACATCTTAAATAGCTTATTTGTTAAATGGGAGAACCCATAACATCTGCAATAATCACCATACAAAATAAGCACAAAATTCGAGAAAGATGAAGATTAAAATGTTTTATTCTTGGCAAAAGCATAGTCCTGTATTTTTGGTCTTCCGGTTCATTTATTCCTTATGCGAAGTCAAACTCGATTGAGGGTTGATCAGTTTTGAACGGTATCTGCTTGCCTTGTTAAAATAAAAACAAACAACATACAAAATCACGCGAAATCGGTTTGAATTACTGTAGGTTTGAGGATGTTGTTATACACATGGGGAGCAGTAGTGGGAGGGTCATGACTTCTGACGTTCGCTGACGCCTTGTATACCTCGTTCATTGCATCACTTCATTCACTTGAATGTTTGGACATAAAATTCTACTAATAATGACATGGCCTGTTGTTTCATGAATAAGGCAACTCAACAAAACATACACTGAATTGGTTGGCCACAAATAATTGTTTTTGCTGTAGTCCTGGACAAGCCCAAACTCATAATCAATCCTCAAAGAATCTTAATCCGAGAAAAGCTAAGCTGACCTGGCTTGATATGTCTTAGACCACCACAGTTAATGATGAGTCCAATAAACGAATCCCATCTTCACAAAAAATTGGGTTTCCCAAATGTAGTAAATGCTAGTATAAATCTTGTATACACACCAGAGAAAATTGCAACAGAGCCAATGCAAGTTGTTTTACAACAAAATGAATATTTTGTTGGGTTTTTTACTTAACTGCATATGGATATATATATATTCTGAAGAAGGGGCTGTGCCCCAAAATATCTTATTTTTTAAAAAGTCTTTATCAATCTTGTGATGCTTTATATTGAAGTTATCAATACTACGAAAGGCTGGCTCTTGATAGCACATACACACACACATGTTGATACATACACATATATACACAGAAACACATACACCAGGTGAATGTAAAGTGTTAGATACCAAAAATCAGTAGAGCAAAATATATCTAAATACAAATATAAAATTGGGTTTCATAATGTAGTACAGATGCTAGTATAAATCTTGTATGTATACACCCAAGACGAATGTATTGTCTCAGTTGCCCAAAGATCACCCACAAGCATGAAACTCTAAAATTCTCTAACCTATGCCTAAAATGTTCTTTGGTCAGTACCAGATGCAGAGCAAGTATATATATGTGTGTGTGTTTACGTATGTCTGACATATAAAGTATTTACAAAATGAGTGGCCACTCTGGATCAGGATATACAGACATGAGGTAAAGCAGTATGACTTTATATCCAAGTACAGAACAGACACCAATAATTAGTTTGTAAATTACTGGTAAAAATCTGTCATCTTTTAGAAGACAGAAAAAAACTGCAAACAAGTCAGTTTTACTTCTATTTCAGAATCATCCTCAGGGTAATATGAAATGATAAATTCACATTTAACCTAAGTCAGTTATTTAAAAAAAAACCATAGCCAGCCGATAATTTGAAGAAATATAAAATAAAACATATACCAAATAAAATCATCTTGTGAAACTCAAGATATGAGTAAAAAACAAGAGAGAATGTTTAAATGGTAA
>JBAHVQ010000177.1:184928-201918 GCA_036872915.1 Nanipora kamurai
TTTTAAAATGGAGGTCATTATGACGAAATTAATGACCGACGAAAAACAAAAGAATATGGTCTCATGAGTTTATAATAATTATTACTACTTAGTCTGATGATGATTTTGGAATAAAATCAAAATATCACTGATTCATCTGTTTGTCTTATTATTAACTGAAACCTTGGGTTTACAAGATGCTGCTGTTTAGATTATGTTTTGTTTTAAATTTTTTCAAATTGTTGGATGGTATTGGTTTTTTTACTGTAAGTTGCAGTATGTTAGTATTGAGATGGGACTATTTCTTTTTTAGAAATTCTGGAATGGATCAAACTGAAAACTCCAAATGTTGAGGATGATGATTACCAATTTGTGCCGTACATGAGATATGGACATACAGCATCTGCTATTGGTGACAAAGTGTACATATTTGGTGGAAGAAATGACAGAAATGGAGCGTGCAATAACTTGTTTTGTTTTGACACTAGTGAGTGTGATAGTTCTTCCATAAGGTATACAGCTTGTAAGTTAGAATAATACCTGGACTGCTTGTAAAAGTAATTTTTTAGTATTGTAGCAAGAAAAATTGAGGCATGAAAGATATGTCTGTTCTATTGTGGTAGAGCAACACAGGCCAACTTGTTGCATTTGACATGAAGTTTAAGCAGAGTGCAGACTGCACCATTTTAAGTAGCTTTAACCCTTTATTGTTTGGGCTTTCTGGAGGTTTTCCCTTAGCAGACTTGTAAAATTGCCTGGTGTTAGCCAGAGTAAAATTAAAGGTTAAGGTAAATATTTTGAACTAATGATTTTTGGTAGTTCTTAAGCTGTAAAGAGGATGATTTCTGGCTCATGACTAATATTTCAAGTCTGAGGCTGTGAGCCAATTATTCTTGAGACAAAATAAACTGTAAAGTAAACCTACATTGTTTTCAAGAAGACTTTCATGCCAGACAAATGTTAATTTTGTGTGTTGTTTGGCTCTCTGAAAATTACTGCTGTGGAAGTTCAGTTCAAAGACTTAATGATCATTAAGAATGTTAAGATAACCATAGCTTTGTAAAGTTTTCAACAAAATTGTGTTTCACCAGACATGTTTAGGTGGTCAACTCCTGAGGTTCATGGCTGTGTTCCTCCTGCAAGGGATGGCCACTCGGCCTGTGTTATTGGAACAAAGATATTTATCTTTGGAGGATATGAACAAAGGGTGAGCTTTTTTAGCTTTAAAATAATGATGAGGAACTATTTGCTATGTATTGTGCTTAATAAATTCACTGTAAAATTACAGTCTCTGCAAATAACTCTTGAGGTTATTTTTCTGGTTTCTCTGATTTGAAAAAGTGAAACTGTCATAAAACTAATTTCTAATGTGCTCTCTTTAATATTCACATTTTATTTGTGCATAGCAGTATTAAACTGTGTTTTATCTGTAATTTAGTCTGAATGTTTCTCCAAAGATGTGTACATTCTTGATACAATGACAATGACATGGAGTCATCCACAAGTGACTGTGAGTACATGTGTAATATAGTTTAACATTCAGAAGGTGCATAATTTTGTGCAGCAAGTGAACACAAACAGAAAAGTTATTTGGTATTGGTGAAAAAAGAAAAAAGAAACAAAAAAAATTCATTTGGTATTGATAAAAGACGGAAAACATTGAGATTTAAGAAAATAATTTCATGGAACCTTTTTTCAATTCTGCAATGTTTTGGCATTAAAATTTTGATCTGACATATTATACTGTATGTAATAAACTGAAGAATTTGGTATTGTTCCCTTATAGGGAGAACCAGCAAGCTGGAGAGATTTTCACACAGCTACAGCGATTGGGAAGTACATGTACATATTTGGAGGCAGAGGTTGGAGGATGAATTGTCTGCATAATTGTATAATTAATATGTCTATGTATGATTAAGTGATACAGAACCTATAATCATTTGTTGAAGTGTATAAAATGAGGACCATTATGTTTTGTTTTTTAAGGTGATTTACTTGGACAATACCATTCCAACCAAGAAATCTATGATAACCAAGTTGTGGTGTTTGATACAGGTAAAGTCCTGGAACTATGTCATTAACATTTTTTGGCAGACATGTGCATGCACATCGGCAGGATTTTCTGAGATTTTTCTAGATTTTCTTCAGAAAATGTATGGACTACATAGTCATTACAATTAATTGGTTTTACGCGGGTAACTCTCAGTATCGTGCTTCGTAGTCGTTCGTTAACAGAAAAGCTGAAGAACAGAAACTCCTGTACACTGTGCAAGTTACTGTAATTGAGCTAATGGTATATGTGAAGAAATGCTTGATTTGCTGACTACAGTAAAAATATTGAGGTAACACACTGCAGAAAAAATACAATTCAATGCAAATTTCTTGGGCAATTGGCAAAAAGTTCCAGTAACTCGTGGACGGTCAATCAAATACGACCTTATGATTCCGGAAAACTTTGGAGAGGTTGAGTTTCCAGTACGTTTTCTTTGGCGAACGGTTTGTGGTACTCACGTACGTCACTTCCTGCTTGGTTTTTTTATGTATAATATTTGGTGGTAATAGCATGGTTTTTCTCTCTCTCTCATGCAATTTGCAAGAACAAGCCCTTGTGAGTTTTTCAAAGACCTCAAATAGCACTCGTGTTATTTTGATTGTCTTTGAAAAACTCACTCGTGCGTGTATTTTCCAAATTGAATTCGAAACCATGCTATTAACTATACAAATAAAGGTCCCAATAAAGGTACTGAACTGCAGCATCCTCCCGTTTCAAGCGTTTGGCATTTTCCGTGCCAGCCATAGTGGTGGGAATTTTGAAAACAGTTGGTTCGTCAGTTATCGAAGCAATTGAGTTTGACAGGCTCTTTTGCCTACTCTTGAGAAAATCCCGACGCCCATAGATATGTTGTTCTGAAACTAGCAAAATTCGAGAGGACTTTACCCGATATTGATTGTCGACCGTCAACTTAACCGGTGTGATATATGTTTATAGGGTTGTTTTTCTTTCCAGAAACGTATAGCTGGCACTGGATCATCACTGTTGGCATGTCTCCAATAGGACGTCGCAGTCACTCCGCAAGTAGGTTTTAAGAAGTGAAAGTGACTTTTTATGTAACAACCGAATATAAAGGGGGTCTGAGGAATTGCTTGAATAGATAGGACGTTTTGTGAAAATGAACTTTGAGGCAACATTATGTATCCAAAATAAATAGGCGTGGGTACAGAGTTGGGAAGGAACCCCACGTCCAACTGACAACTTTCACTGAACAGTCGTCAGTGTAAGATGGAACCTTTACCGGATGTTATAGATTACAATAATATTGCGACTTTATTACCGTCACCATCAGATAGATAACTTTGTAATAAAGTCAAAAAAAAAAGTTTAAAATACAAGGAATAGTCTTTTCTCGTCAAGCTGTTGGCTCGAACCTCGAGTTTACAAGATGACATTAGTTTTTGGGAATATATTGTATGTTGTCGGTCGGTTAGGATTTTAGCGAAGTCAGTTGAAGCTACATGTTGCATTGAAGCTTTTACTATGACATCGTCTATTTAATTTTCAAAGATATTGCGACCATTACACACCATTGCTTAATGTACACCTCACAGTTGTTGGTGTATATGTTAATATATCGACGATACACCACATATCCTGATAAATCTTGGTGTTACACCACATATGCTGACATAGTTCCTTTAGTTGTGTCGATACGCTGGTATAGTGCACCACCCAATGATCAAATTTAGGATTTAAAACAAGTTTTTCTCTTCCAGATTGTAATGAAATGAGTTTTACAGATAGCGGTAAAACTCATTTCATTGCAATTGAAAACGCACCCTCACTAACATTAGCCATTACAGAACATTTAAAATCTCGGTATACAAATACTATCGGCACATTAATACCCCATATTTGTGTTGCTGACCCACCAGAACACAATCCCTGAACGTCATCAGCAAAGTCTTTACACTATCCATGAACTTATTCTACACAACGGTAAAGATTTGTGCCCAAGATCAAGGGGGGATTTTTAACGCTCTCCATCAAATTTTAATTAGCCTCCATTTAGCCCAAATTTTTGTTCAGCCCACATGAAATATTACTGCAAAGTTTACTTAGTAGTGCATTAATAACTCACGCGAATCAAATTTTTGGCCACTGTAGATGCCTGCTGCCGTTTACTGCTTATCAATGGCCATAGTAAAGTATTTTTCCGGACGTTCTCTGTCGTTAATCTTCCACGAAATATTCTCTTATCGTACTTGGTGCGATTGAAGTTAGTCTGAGCAAGGGCCGAGGGATATGCTATTAGGCGCGCTTGATGTCGTGCTATTAAAAGCAAACGATGAGGACTGATGAATTGTTGAAAAGTTATTTTATGACCTTTTTTGTTTAAATCCTGCAGAGCTGCACGTAGTTTTCACTGTTGACCTTTGTACTATTTATATTACTACGATAACAACAAGCAAGGTAAAATGTACTAATGGAATTTAGAATCGTGGAGGGAAAAGAATACGGGCCTTCGTGAAACGAATGCCAATCATGATCTCTTTCCACATGCATGTAGATTTATGTAGCTATTGTGCATCCGGCGCATGCTTGGTGGATGTTCAGATATTTGTTTTAGGTGGGGGTACCACGTACATGTGAACCTCTTGACCAACCCACCGAGGCAACAAGTCTATTTACATTACACTTGAAAAAGTGTTTGTATAATACATGGGGATTAAAAGTGATTCTGTCTCCTTGTTCTACGTTGCTTTGCGGTAAATCTCAGAGCATGTAGAGACATTAAGCCTTTTGCCCAGAAAAAATTTGTCTTGCATAATTGAATTGTAATACCCCTTGTTATTTGCTGAATTATGCCGAGCTATTGGTTTGCGTCAATCAGAAATTGGCTGAAATTGTCCATCCCTTTAAACTGTCTGGGTATTCTGGCATTCTATGACTATAACTGTTGCTGTCCCGTCTAAATTTATCCTGTAAGCTGCTACGTTGGGAAATCGTATATAGTAGTTAGGGTTAAGGCGCTTACCCACGGTGTTCTTGAAGTTTCATGCACAACTACATGCTCGCCTCTGTAGAATTTAAAGGCGTGGTTTCTATTCAGATGATGGAGGGGGGATCCGAGCAATCGTTTTTATGGTGACATACGTTGTTCAGATGTTTGCGGCAGGCAAAGTGTTATGTAATGACGTAGTGTCGTAATCATTTGGCAGGCGTCTAAATTTGTGCAGTTTATCGGAGGGACATGTTGCACAAACCATTCACATGTTTGAAGAATAATGCCCGTGGCACATTGTCGGGTGCCTGCATTGTTAGACTAAATGCACTGGTACAGGCCGACAAGTCGCAGAAAGCGGGGCTCATTGTACCCGGTATAATATACTTACCTTTTCCAGCTTGTTAGGGCGCGGTTTTCACTGCGGCCAACCTGGCGTCGTTCCGCGTTAATCCTTAGTCAATTACAGGGTTGCATTGAGGAACAAGAGATCAAACTATTTTGGTTGTTTCTAAAATATATTATCAGCGGTTAATTCAATTAGGACCAGACAAAACAAAAAGTTTTACGTCAGTGCAATTAAGTAAGTCGCAGTTGGAGACGACAAGGAAAGTCACCATTATACACCACCTAAATCTAATCCTATGAATTTAAACAGGCATGTAGGCATCGTTAGGTAAGGCTTCGACAATGATATCAACATTTAATAGACGGAACAGCAAATCTGTGAGTAACTGTATTTCTATTCTCGATCCAGCGATAAAGATCCCTTTGTGATGAAAAGGGCTGTACTCGTACAAGATGTACACACATGTTAGTAAGCCATTGGAACTCTAACATGAAACCTCCGTGGAGAGCTTCCATATTAGCGATCGAAATACGTGCTTAGTGCGAAACCTGGAACTATGCTAAATCGATTTATCTGGAAGAGAATATGCCACCGCTTACCTTCTTCGTTCCTTTAAAGAGCCAAACACCCGAGAAAATCCTTCGTTCTTTAAAATCGCTTGTTTGATGAAGGAAGGAAGAAACAAGAACGAGGAAATACTCGAGTGTTTTCTTTTTTCTAAAAAGTAGTGAAGAACATATAAGGGGCGGCGTATACTTTAACTAATCCGAAGTGGTTTTAAGTCTTGTTCGGTGTAAGCAAGGCCGCTTAATCAAAAGTAAACGAGACAACAGTTTCCGTTCGTCCTTCATAAAATTTACTATACTATACAAAGGAGGTTGGTAGGTAGGTAAAACTTTATTTAAACACGCTAATCTTATCAGCTTAAGTTAGCTTCCATGAGAAGTGGAAACTGGAAACCACCAGAAACCACCAAGTTTCTAGCTTAAGTTCAAGAAGAACGAATTGCGCCTCTCTCGATCAGTCAGGTGTGTAAACGAAAAACAAATGTGCCTTGGAATTGGTTATTCCAGACGAAGAACAGTTTCGTTAGCAACTAGCTACGAAGCAACATTGAAATTGGACAAAATATTGACTACTGAAGTTCTGCATAATATTGTCTTCAATATGAACGCAAATCCGCCTAACTGTCCATTAAATTCTTAAGACCTCGCTTTTTCTGCCAAAGTTTTATCACTTGTCTATCTTTCAGTTACTACATTGGTAGAATTTGTAATTATAACATTTATTTTTTCTAAAGAGGCAACGACTGGTGACCCGTTATTGAAATGTGTTCACGGGCAACGGAAGTGTGGAGTAGTCGCCAATACCAACAGGGAAGGCGTCGGCCCCAAATATTTATCGCGTATTCGGCAACCATCGAAGCTCGAACAGTATAAAACGAATGTTCAAGACCTCCTTTTTGTACTGTTTATGAACAAATCTAATTGGGAAATTAAACCGAGATTACAGCCTGGCTATAGTTTTTAACAACAGCTGATAATTAATGGTTCTCATTTGTTTAAGAAACAGGTTTTCGGCGAAGTTCATTATCGTTCTCCCAATATCAAATTTCTTCCGATGCTTCTGTTTGTCCGACATGTGCCAGCGAGAGTGATCAAATTGCGTACCATTGTACATGATATCTAATCATGTCACTCGCATTTGAAGAGGTACCTTGCGTGACTGCCATATTTGGAAACGACCGGTACGTGCAGCTCGCTACGTGCAGCTCAGGACGTGCAGCCGAACACGCTTGGTACGACTAAAAAAGATTGAAGGACAAATTGAAGAATTTAATACTCGTATTGAGGAGTATTATTTTACGTGTGGTTCTATCCGAAACATGTCAGAGCATTTTAGTTCAGAACCTGCGTCTTGCACATGTTTTAGCATTAAGTTGTAACTGTTATTTCCTGCCTTCAGTTAAACGTAATGGGTTTCTATCCCAGACATTTGGCAATCACATATATTACCCTGAAAATTCTTTAAGAAAATAATTTCGAATTTATTGTGACATCGTATAAGTTCAGCTGCTGATCATCCTTCAAGCAAACGGAGTCTCTTGGTCGTTGAATTTAACCTGGGTAGATCAGATAATTATTTCAACTTATGCTTACAGTAATGAGGTACTTCTTGCTGTCATTTTTAAATTTGAGTCGCACAATTCATGATATTCATTGTGGAATTTCTGTGCAACCGTAACAGCTGCACTTGTAAGATTAAAAGTAAAATAGCAACCATAACTACGAGAAACCCTGTCGATGCTGTTGCGCTGGTAATTCCAAGTGTACCGTTTACATGTGCAGTTTCTCCATAGCGGGACATTAATTGACCAACACTGTCAAACGCCAGTGAGCTTTCCTCTATCCCCCAATTTCAGTTCAGAAGAATATCTGGACTCACCGGCTGAGCAGAACAACATTGCTCTGCGATGCAAGGGAAGTTAATTTGTTGTGTTATATTTTAAATGTTCAAGCTGGAAATAGTTCGAGGCTGTCTCAATAGTTTTGGCCAAGACCGTAGTTATAACCCCTATCAGTTACCTAACACCTAGTGCTATGATGTTGCAATCATCTTGTAACCCCTTCGTTGTCTACATGTTGTTTGTTACCAAGAGGAAATTTACGTTGTCGAGAAGTAAAATATATAAATAGACTTTCCCCATTAAAGATGGCTTTTCAAAGGTACAAGGTCGCTATGTCTGTAACGATTTATCAGTTCGTGTCCTAATCTATCCCAAGAAAGGTCATTGAAGGTTCGTGTCGTTGAACACGTCTCAAGTCAAGGTTGGAAATGAGGCAAGCCACACTGGAATCCCGAAAAATTCATTTACTCTGTTGGTCATTTAGTCGGTTTTGGGCTTGAAACTTCACCATATAAATTAAGAAGGATTATCTGAGTGCATTTTCCCTGCAGTGTTGCGTGGCAAACATGGCAGGTGAACAAAGACGAACGTGCGTCATGTCATGGAAGCAAGCACTCTGTACCCCTCCAGACATTCGCACTTAAACGCTTGCATTTGAACCCGACGAGAACTCGCCGAGGTTATGCTAAAGTTTAGGCTAAAGGTAAAGAAATCTCCAGCTGCACCAGCCTATACAGCACTTATCATCAGCATTAGAATGATTTTAATATTTAAGAGCCACCTTTTACAATTTCTCAAAGATGTACAGTTTGTAATTGCTGTTAAATGCACAGAATAGGTGGTTTGTCCATTGTTTAAAAAAAACAAAACATTATGACGAAAATCCGGTCGGAAAATTGTGTTTTTATGATCGATCGTTTTTCCCAGCACGAACAGTGGTTATTTTTAAGTTTAAAGACTCGTGACAACTAATTCAAAGCTTCAAGGTCTGTTTACGTAAGCCAACAGCCTTAAGCTGCTGTCAAACCCGAGCATGTTGACTCGAAGTGTCAAGTGAGTTTGAGTTAACTCGTAACACTAGAAGACAGACGACAGAAATGGGAAAATAGGCTACCAGAAATGACTACGCTGAGTTTCAAAATGTCAAATCTTCCTTCCGTTGTAGTTAATGTGCATGGTGGAGAATTGTACCGATATCCGTCATCTCCAACAATTGCTTTATTATTTTGCTCAGTCCATTACTTTTCATCACGGAAGATTTAAACAACTTGAACACTGTTTTGATGCACGTACATATGGATTGTAAAACAAACCGACACAACATTCCGTGATGTTGTTGCTCTTACTCATTTTCTGGCAAGCTGATCAGCGTTATTCCTTCCACTGGCACTTACGCGAACATCATTTTCTTACTTTTTTCGTAGTTTTCCACTATCAAAATCCTAATCAAGCTCGCAACAGCTATAGAGAGCTTGCGTGAATTTTATACAGTCACAAAATACTTAGTGTTCAGTCCTTTAGACCTTGGTAAGCCCACAAAGAGCCTGTCTTTAATATTGCGTAAAGAGCTGTGTAAAGAGGCACATTTTGAGACAGTCACCAGCAAGTGAATCTTTCCGTTTCCAAATTGTCCGGTCCAAAGTAAGAGATTATTTTCCCCGATTCAAGTGTGTACATCCGAGCCGAATCTTTAGCAAGATATTTCTGGGTCTTCACCTCGGATAGCAGTTTCGCGCACGGTAAGTATTCGACTCGACAGAATATGTAAATTACTGATGTTGGACCCTCTGCTTAAAAACAAGGATTTATATAACCAGTTGATGCTATATCAGATGATTATCGTGGCAGGCTGGTTATAGCCTGACTGGGTTGCAGTCGTTCCTAAAAGTGCGACGCCACGTTTTCAATCTTCCCACATCAATTCGTAGCGGAGTGTTGGTGGTACAGTGGTCGACGTGTAGTGGACGTGGTACAGTGGTAGCGGACGTGTCTTTCACCTGTGACTTCGTTTGGATTCCTGGCTACTTGCCATTTTCTCGTCATAGCTACGGTGGTCAAATCTGAGAGGGGCATTGCCCAGTTTGGCTCCGGTTTCCTCCTCTGGTAATACTGGATCCCGTGAGGGATGGCCCTTAATAGACCTCTAGGTTGAACAGCTGATAGGGTTATCCAGTTTAAATAAAGACACCTTTACGTTATGTTGAATGTTATGGGTAGTTAACCTGGGAGCAAATCTCCGGATTTTCCCCCCATAGACTGAGGTGAGGTAATACGTTTCTGAAAAGGTATATGTGTAACTTATTGTCTGTCTGCTTGCCTGTAGCATGCATTGTGTTCATCATCCCCACACCAATTAAATATGCGCCTGTCTTTGGCTGGTCATCTGAAACTAATTCTAATGCTATCTGACCAATTCCGAAGTTGCGCGTCATGAAACTGGGTAGAGACGTATTTAAGTCATCAGAAAAGAGACGAAAGAAAACCTTCCGTTCCTCGAAACTGTCCAGATCGTCAACAACATTGATACAACCAACCAAAGCCTGAAGATTCACCAGTGCTACGATGTTCCCACCTACCAAAAGTACACCAACCAAACGTGCCAATTCAATTAGAAATTCATGAGTGAATAGTTCGAATTTGTTTTGCACCACGGCGTTCCACCATATATTTCTGTGTGCACCAGGGACAAACTTTTTGGTCATAGCTTGTCGAAGGACCAAGCTATCAATTGACCAGATCTTTGAAGAGAAAATGTTTGCTTTGGACGATCAAGAAAGACACGAGACTGTCGCCCTTTAACTTCTTTTCTTACATAAAGTTCTGCAGGTTTCCCAACAGTACACTTGTCGTAGATATAGATTTCTCTTACCTTTTAATTTAATTCCAACTGCCCATCGATATTGAGTGGGGTTTTTTTTTTAAATTTCAGTCGCATACGGGAAGTGCATTTACATATTTGGGGGATACAATGGCTTGGAACAGAAACATTATGGCGATATGTATAAATTTGATACAGGTACGGACTATGATCTTATAATGTACGATTGTTGAATTTACTTTTAAATGTCGATGTCATTGAAGACATTTCCGTTGTTCCTGGCACTCATACCCAGCTCAACGACATCAAAATTGAAAAGAACCGCATCGATTTTGTTTTGGATTAATCCAATTCGAAACGGTAGCCGTCGATGACATTTTAGGGCGACAGGGAATAAAATTTAAAAAGAGAGAGAAAACCATCTTGGAAATTCTGGAGGCGTAAGAGAATGTTCCTGCGCCACTTTCGAATTGTTAGGTCCATGACATCGCATTTTTTGCACGATGAGGACAGTCGTTAAGTAATTTTTTTTTGTAGTAATAGGGCCGCGTTTTTGGCCGAGACGGAGTGTACATCAACAATATGCAAATGTATTAAAACTTGAGTTACTTGCATTGACAGAAACAAGACAGTGGAGTAAAGTAAATATTCCAGGGAATTCTCCTTGCCCACGAAGAAGACATTGTTGCTGTCTACTCAATGATAAAGCTGTTTTATTTGGTGGAACAAGGTAAGGAAAACCATTGAGAGTTCGAAAGACTGTATAGAAAGCTGACTTTTATGCAACATGTCTTTCGTAACGCGAAATACTGCCAGTTAAAAGACAAACTAATGCCGGAGGTGGTAAAATCGAAATCTCAAATACATTAATACTTGTCGAGTGGATGAAGTAATAGGTCAAATTGTAGAAAGACTGTTTCATCCGACATTGAAACAACGAGAAGTGCGTTGAAAACTCGAAGCAAAACCGACTTTTTTTTTAAACATACTTCGAGGTGTTTGGGTCGAGGATGGAATACTCTTGAGTGTTTGATCTAGCCCCTCAAACAAATTCCTACTTTATGAGAAAATTAGGCTGAACTCTGAAGGTTGTCAAAATGTCATGCTAACTGCTGCTCCAGAAACCCTGGAAAGACTGAGTTCTAGGTAGCCAGCGCACGCTACGATCGGTCGTTGTAAATCGTACAGCCAATCACAACTCGTGCTGGCTACCAAGAACCCAGTCTTTTCGGGGTCTTAATAGTGGTCAAGTAAGATTACATTTGCCATTAACAAAGCGAGTGGAGACTAGTGACGAAGTGAGAGGGCTAATGTTCTTGGGATCGCCTGGCGGGACAGCTTTATGTTTACACCAAACATGAAATCTGTCCCTCCAAACGATTCCAAAAACTCTTGCCCCGTTAAGTGTTACAGTATTCCACTCGTTAAAGACCTGACACCAACAATACCTTAGCCTGATATAGATTTCATACATGTAGATGATGTATAAAGTGTCCCGGGCAACTACCCTCAACCAATTCGAAAAGTTATAATTTAATCACTTGCATAGATGCTGAAGATATCGTAGATTTTTTACACGATATAAAAGAGGAACAGGGCTTTTATATCCCCATAACGACGTCAGTAAAAAAGGATGTTCTCGTATGTTCGATGGGAGTATTTTTGGGAGATAAGACGTTGAAATAAATCTGCAAAAACGAATTTAAATGTATAGCCATCGCATTATTTTTCGAGAAGCGTCTTGGTATACTATCCTAATATTTTCGCAACTAATTTAGCAAACGTATATTCTGTTCTTAGTCCTACGCCAGGCGCTCTTGTTGAGGATGACTTCAGTCTTAGAGATCACAGTGACCTATATATTCTCGACCTCAGTAAGTTTTATTAAACTTCACAATCGAGATCATCTAGCTTTTAGATTTAAATTGCTCTTCTATTAAAAGGTAATGAGCACTTACAAATGCGAAGAACCAACATTTTTCATTCACTTCTCTTAGATCCGTCGTTGAAAACTCTTTGTAAACTAGCTGTGGTTAGACACAAACTTGATGATGAATATCTCCCGCAAGGACTAAAGTGAGTGTTAACAAATTTTGATATTTTCGAAGCGTACAGTATGAATAAATATTGGACTTCTAGCAAGGGTAGGATAGATCATAATTTTTTTGAGGATCGGTAAGAGTTTCTGAACATTGATCCACAAACACTCCAGTGGTGGCAGCAGTTTCGAATTGCAATCGTTTGTAATGTGCTGTACATGCCACCATATCTTGGAAATCTCGGATTGGTTACTGTCATTTGCATTTACCAAGAATAGAAGTCATCCAAGCTTGATCAGCAACTGCGTCAAACTATTTGTTTTCTTCGACGATGCATTGATTACGTTTCGGGCAATAAATCTTTAGTATTACAATGGATTCAAGATACGAATAAGTCAAAACTTTATGCGAGTTCTTTTGGAATATTAAAAAAGATCTTTGTACAATCTTTGGTTCATTGACGACATTTTCTTGCGGAAATTTTGGACTTCACTAAACGCTCGGAAAATTTTGTCTCGTTTTTGTGTCATCATTTCATAACTTCAGCGCATCGTTTTAACTGCTGTTGTACGCTAAACATCGCAAATCCCATGGTCATATGACTGTTACTTCTAAATTTGGACAAGAGACGACATCATGATAAGGCAACAAGTGCATATTTTGATCGTGCAATTAAAGAAAGACTTCAATTCGTGGACACCATTCTTCGTTAGGAAGCAACCCCGTAAACATACCTTTCTAATGTTGTCTGAAATTTTGGTTAGTACCATCAAATTCGCGGAGTAACCGTCTGGCTAAAGAAAATTTCCGTTTTTTTAAAAATTGCAATGGTCGAAAAGTACATGTTTTTTTCCAGCCTTGTTCTAATCATAAGGTCAATCGGAATAATGAAAGAAATGGTGATAAAAGGAGGATGTTACCTAGGTAGTATAGAATAGCGCAGAAAGAGTAAAAGTTGGTAGACTGCTGATCGTAAGTAGAAAAAATCTAGCATTTCGAGCTTAGGTCCTTCGTCAGAGAATGAAAAGTGTATCGAACACTTTTCACTCTCTGACGAAGGACTTTAGCTCGAAATGTGATATACTTTCGACATAAGTTCAAAACGGCACCAACCTTTATTCTTTGTGGACTTCAACAATGCGGTTGCCAGCCCAGAACCTGCAGCACTTTTCGTTAGCAACGTTTTTTTGACTGATTAACATGCGTACAATCGACTGCAGCTCTCGTCTTGACTCCGCATTTTGTACGTTGTAGACGCGAGCTTGACGTCATGGTTCCCAAGACGCTCCCTCACAAGCCTTCGCTGAAATCATCTCAAGGTTGACTGACGTCGCAGGATTTGTATATATTTTATTCACTTAGAATGGCACCGAGCTACTTATTTCGACGTGAAAAGCAGATTTGACATGATGGAGCATGCCTTTTTAGACTTCAAAGATAATTTTATTTCTTAAGGGAAATTTGAATTGTTTTTATGTATTTTATTTCATCCTCGAATAGTAAGGGAACCATATCGTAAACCAAAAACAAACAAAAAGTTTGCCTGAGTTCACAGGAAAAGCGAAGATAATTGAGCGGTTTTAAGTTGTTCGTGTTTTTTTTGCTTCGAATAAGTTTTTTAGTGTTAACTTTTAGCATTTTTTAGCGCAGAGGAAACCATTTGGTGCAAGAAAACGTGAAGCGTGTAAAACTGTAATGGTGGCTCAGAACAATCTAAAATATTGTTTTTCTACACTGATTTTGAACGGGTTTGCAGAAACTTGTCAATTCAAGAATATCATCTCAATACTCTGCTACCCGGAAAATCGCCACACTCTGTGTCGACGTGCACGTAAAAATTTATCCAAGATTATTCTTCACTCGGATTTTTCTCCGCTTTTCAATGGTTCTAGCTTGCTTATCGAAGGATTATATTCTTCCTAGAAAGAATTTTTTTATGTTCTCGAATGAGTAAACGTTTAAGAGGTTTTTTAAAAGATATTTCTTTAGATCACTTGCAGGTCAGGTTAACTTTTTAGTGCTATTGTCGTCAGGGCCATCTTAACAGCATTATGGATCCCCGGGCAAAGCAGTGTACTGGGGCCCCTACGACAACTACTCACTGGAATAAAAATGTAAATGGTCGATAAGATTAAACATATATTTATTTTATTGGCACTTCCAACAAAATCGGCGTTGAAACATTAAAAACAAGCTGCACAGCCACAACTAAACAATATACACAGGTTACCATTGGGCCCCTATGCTCGTGGGACCCCAAGGCAAGTGCTCATGAGGCCCATGCGTTAAGACGGCCCTGATTCTCGTAGAGTAGAATTGGCAAAAACCAGGATAATCATTTGTACGTTTGCTCACATAGGCACAAAGATGAAGGCTAGCTCATCTATGTAGCATGTGTTTCTAAGAGTACAATTTTTTAAACGTAGAAGCTAAAATATTTATTTTTTTCATTGCGAAATCGTAGGTGGGTCGTAGCAATTAAAGGTAAAATGCAACCATTTCAGAGGTAGTTCGGTTTGAGGTTTAAATTTCAGACAACACATTAACTCCTTCCTGTCCGTATCGGTCCTCAGTGACCTACGGAGACTTTAGTATTCAACTCTGGCTAATGCCAGACGATTTTACTCGTCCAGGGGAAAGTCCTCGGACAGGAAAGAATTAGGTAAATGATTTTGGAAAGCGTGAGATAGCCACATCTTTTCGTTGCGAGGATATTCAAATCATAAATCTTAAATCGGCGAAGCTTGAAACTCACAGTTTTTAGAACAAACTGGAAAATCCTGTCCAGGTAAAACAAAGGAGAAAAATATTTTGACGGATTAACGAGGCCCGATAATTATCAAATCACTGATTTAGTATTTTCTTTTCGTCATTGACCCAGGAACCAATAACTTTTTGAATCGTGTTATTCCACAAACTGAATTACAATGAATATCCAACCAAACAGAAAAAGAAATTTTTGTTGCATTTAATCTGTAAACTGCACTTTTTAAAATCCTACGATTGACTGTGTACTGGTGGTCCTCACGTATAGTCACCAAAAATCCTAAAATTTAAATTATAAAATCTATCACTTGTTGTTTATACGTGTTTTACAGATCAATGCCGAGTTGTTCAACGGACGATTAGCTTAATCCAGGATTAGTGAAAACTTTGTGGATAAAATACTGCTAATGTAGGAAAGAATACTCAAAGCTTTCTGTTTATATATCATGTAAGTTTGGAAAGGCTTTATCCTAGAACGTTTTAACTGAAGTCATCAAACAGAACATATCTAATAAAGGAGCCGATTAAATTTTGACCCAGGATTAGCGGTAATCGTCCTTTGAACAACGTCTTTGTCGAAAGTTTCAGCTTGACTAAGCTATTCCTTTTTGAGTGATGAAGTTTTGAATTTTGCGACAGCTACATGCAGTCAGCATATTTCCAAAATATCGAGAAAATCAATGTTTTTTTAACCAGTCTCAGGTTTGTGGTTACGTTGAGCTTGAAATTTTCATTCTTCAGAACTAAGAGAGTGAGTCGGTAGTTTGATTTTACCTGTATACTTGGACATTCTGTGCTGGGATTAGCAAGCGAGTTAGGATTAATTAGGATTAGTTAGTAACTCACGAACAGGTAAAGTACAACAAAAATTTAATTTCCTGTAAATATAATAAAGAACAATCTTACTGTAATATATACTAATTTTGAGTGGGACCTTTCAAGTCATGTAACTGTGAATTTCTATGTAATATTTAAAAAACGAGCAGGAGTGTTTTATCGGATATAAAACACGAACCTACGAGTTTTTTGAATAGCTTACAAAAACGAACCTCTCAACACGCCAATCTGCGAAGAAAGTTTGAAAATTAATGTTTTCTAAGCCGAGAAAATTCGACAAGAAAAAGGAGCGTATCTTTATCACATATAAAGATACGACACGGTTATGATTTTCCTTTGTATTTTTCTCGTCAATTATTAAGGAGTTTTTGAATTGCATATAATAATAAACATTTAATTTTACTAGTCAGGTTCTGCAATCTTATTTACAAAACAGAAAACATTTTTCTTGAACACATTAACGCTTTTACTGCAATTTCTTGAAATTGTCAATTTATTTCACGTATTTTGATTTGGGTGTGCAGGATAAACTAACGTTCCACTCCGTAATGATGAACCTTACTTGAGGGGCGTCCATTACCACATTTTTCCGTTTCATCATACCACGGCTTCGTTGGTGGTTTTTAAATAAAAAAATTTTATGATGAGATATAGTTTTGTTTTTTTTTAAGAGTGGAAAGTTATTTGATATATATATATATATATATATATATATATGTAACTACAGACGGAACCGTTTCGGCCTTATGGGCCTCATCAGTGTAGTGCTGATGATCAGGATGAAAGTAACTGTTA
>JBAHVQ010000177.1:202018-213404 GCA_036872915.1 Nanipora kamurai
TTTACGCCATTTTGAATAAATATTTATCGATTTTTGCGCATGCTAACTAACAAACTGTCGTGAATTTCTGGCCATGTGACCTTTAAGAAACTGTTTCTTATTAACATCTTATGAAAGTCTCAGATCAGTGTAGGAATTGTTTCTAGTCGATATTAAGAACTTGTCTATTTCATCACATTTAAAGAGATCTATTTATAACTTTTTAAAATTATCTATTTATCGTTGTTTCATAGCAAGCTTATCAAACACAATATATCGAGTAAAAATGATATCGTAGGTCCTTCATATTATTATTATTATTGTAATATTTAATGTATGTTAACCACTTTTATTCATTTATCAGAGCCTTACTGAAAATCATTTATGATGGAGTAAGCAGTCTGTATAAAGAATAATGTCATTAAGTATATTTTTTCTATTATTAGGAGAATAGCACGAAGGAAAAGCATGTCTGTTTATTGTGTGTTTAAAAAGTCAGACCGACTCCTGTCTTCTGGCTTGGTTTAATTTTAAACAAACATTTTCTTGCAGCTTCCCTGAAAGCCTTTTTCCGCCAAAACAAAATCAGCGGATTCAAAGTAGAATTAGCAAGCAAGATGGTTTTAATCACAGGTACGAGAAGGAACAGAACAAGGAAGTTGTTCCGCTCAATTGAAACCCATACAAACCACACAACGACGGGGAAATAACAGCAAAGAACAGCGGAAACTATCAAGTAACTCGTTTTCGTTGGTCGAGATGCTTTTACGTGCACCACATACGAGAGAGTTTGCAAGTTCTCAATGTTGATTTCGTGTCGACGTATGAGCCGATTAATCCATATCCATACGGCCCCCACTGTTGAGACACTAAATACAGCGACGGTAGTTGCAGTCAATACAATTACGGTTTCTGAGTCAAGTACAAAGAATGAGACGACCAAGGCTAACTGGAAAAACCAGGACAAAAGAACTGTAAACATTATGCGATGCTGGGTGATGATATTTTGATACCGATACGGATAAGCTAAAGTAATGAAACGTTCGACGCTCAGAATCGTAATGGTCATTAACGAAATACCGCAACAAAAATAGGTCACGGCATTGATGACCATCCACAAAAGCAATTATGTGTACCAAGGATCGCACTGAGGGATTTCGTAACGTACAGAGGCTGTACAAGTGCAGTTACCATGAAATCACTGATTGCAAGTACAAGAAGAAGGAAGTTGGATGATGTCCTCAAGCGCTTGTTCTTTGCATAGGCCAAAATAACAAGAATGTTTGCGACGGTTCCAATGATAGAGAGCAGCATATTTAGGGCGGTGACCAAAATATAAGTATATCGGTAGAAACTATCTGCAGGTGAAGTTAAATAAATAGTTCCGTAGTGACCATTACAGCGACGGTATTTCGCTAGAGATTGCATTTCCGTGGTGTTATTTTCCATTAAGGAAAGAGTTATAATTACGACGTAATTTCAATTCAATGATACTATTGCTGATCGATTGCTGCAGTTTAATCGAGCGATATATGTTGCCTTTATGTGGTTCTGCTTAAACTAATTTAATTACAATTTTATTGGCCTTTTTGTGCTAATCTGTTTGTCCGAGCTCATTTGTAAGCCGAATTTCCATTTGATTACAATTTTTTTGACATATTGCATTTCTTTTGCCGACCGCTGCAGGTGGATGATTTAATACCCACACGGAAAGAAACTTGTCGAACTAAGCGCAGTGAACACAATCATTCCAGAACAAATGAGACAAAAGGCGAAATTTACAACACGAAGACAAAACGATGGAAACTTGGGTTTAGTTTTATAAGGTGCAAGCTGCCGCAAGTGCCAACTGTCACAGATGACCATCAATTTGAACTCCTCCGTAGCATGAGGGCTAATGAACCTCCTCGACATCTGTTTTCATCCACCGTCTTAAAAACGCCTTTTACACCGTCAGGTCTGGGGCAAGTGGTGTAACAATGTCAATTATTACATGACAAGTCATGTAATAACTTTGCAATGTTGCTTTAACTGTGTGGTACAGCTGTCATATTATACATGTATCAACTCTGACGCTAAAAATGTTGTGACAGTTCGTGGTGCATAATTGAACGTATGTAATAATATATTAAGTAAAATGTATTCGGTAAAATTTAGTAAGAAAAATGTTTGTTTTCCATTTGAACATTTTATACAACTTTCTTCCAGCAAGGTTCCAAGTCGACAATTGTTCTAGAAAAACTTACAATCTCATTTGTCAATTGTAACTCAATTGCTAACCCAATTCTAAATCTAATAACTTAGTTTGTTTATCCCACGGTATCCTTGGTTTGAAAGGAAATATGAAATCACCCAAGGGTTAACATGACACGAAAATTTTATAATCATTCAGTTTCATAATAATCTGATGAAATGAATTGTATCTATTTATACTATCAGACTATTTAATCTCTTGCAAGTTTAGCTGTCAAGGATATAATCATTAAGTTCTTTCATGATGCTACCTCGAGAATTATTTTGCAAGATGTTATAAGATTGGCACGTTAACCCTTTAACGGTCCAGAAAACTCTGAAAACCACGGGAAAACTCTGCCTCACGAGTTACGTGCGCCAAAATGGACTTTTTTGGTTGAAAATTTTTCGTAGATTTCAAAAATGTTAGTTTCGGTGCAAAATTCGAATAGGAAGCGGGCGAAAATAGCAAAAGTTGAAAAGGGGCTTTAATACAGGACACTGAGATTTAAAGGGTTAAGCCAGAGACCTTGGCTTCCATTCCCAGCTGGGGTAGTCGCACAAATTTTCAACAGCAGTCATTCGGCTTCATTCTATGTTATTCTGCGTTTTCAAAGTGAGTTATTTCACCCTATATCAACTGAGACTTTCTTGATTTTTCACACAACTCCAAGGTTGATTGGAGAGGTTGGAGCAGGTGTATGATAAGTTTTCACAAGGCTTCTACAATTAGTTGGGCTAGAAACACTTTTCTCAATAATTTTGGTTGTAGGAGAGGTTAGTTTAATATACATCGAGTTTTATTTATAATTACAGAACCTCTGCCGAATTTTTTGTACCGTACACTTATGTTCAGCGCACCTTACATGGATACATTTGTAAATAAATTTAAAGACGAAACAACTGCGAAGTATTATGCCACAGGTACATACTTTATTTTATACCTTTTTCGGCATTGTTTTCTTGTGACTGGTTACTGCTAAGGCGTTTTCTCTTAGAGAATCTGAATCCGGATTTTTAAACCCAAAAATGAATTTTGCATGCCCTGTGCTGACTTCAAAAACCGATTGTGGAGCTATTGGATTAGATGGGTATGGGAGATCGAGACTGAATATGGATTCGGATTTTCTCAAAGAAGCATAGAGTAGTAAGATGGTCTTGAATTGATCGGCCCTAGAGATTTAAATGGCCCATACGACAACGTTGCCAGGTTTATGCATGTAACAAACGAAGTTGGAATCGAAAGTCTGTTGTTATGGGAAACGAATAAACGGGATGAAAGCTACATATATTGTCCTGCAACCGTCGTTTAAGAGTTAAGGAAGCTTTGTTTCTGTTCTAATCTTGAGCATAATTGAGCACCCTACAGATGCTCAATTATGCTCAAGACTTCTGGGTCAAAACTATATTATGGTAAATATTGGGCTTTGCATTGCTGTGTTGACTGGCCCAATCTGAGAAACCATAAAAACCAGATGAGTGATAATGAAACGATGTTAAACATGGTATACAAAACTTTCCGAGATTTCTATCACGTCACAGAAGCACGGTTTTCATCCGATAACAAACCACACTTCCGACTTGTAATTTTACGAATGTTCTTCGGACCGCATGCTTCTACCTGGAGTTCATGACTGAACACTTTGTAAGAACTTCAACTTACCGTAATCAAAAGCCGAAAAGTAAACAGCAAATTTGTTCAGTAAAACAATGCGTTGGATTTTGATATTAAAATGACAATTTTTGACATGAAAGCACATATTAGATATGACTTTGGTTTCTGTTTTTACGTCACAAGTAAGGATGCCACCAGATGGAAGCAGTTTCATATGACCAATGAGATGAAGGCATTTACAGGTAATTCCTGGCCCTTATCACAGGAGGCTACGGTACCGTGAAAATTTTAAAATAAAGAGAACGAAAAGTTTCCTTACACCGTTTTTCGCTTACAAGGGGTATGATAAACCAGGAAGTTTCTTAGTTAACTTCCTATGTCGTCAGCCAGATTAAAAATTTCCCTATACCGCTTTTAGCTTACAAATGGTATGATAGACCAATACGTTTTGTATTTCTGATCCATATTCACTAATTGTTGAGCAGAGCTGAAAAGTATTACATCATGATACCATGAATGAATGTTCTGTTATCTTTTCAGCAGTGTGAAATAGATCACTCTTTCACTCAAAATGAAATGGAGTGAGAATGCGAGTTTATTAAGCTACTATGAAACATTAAGCAAAACCAGTTAGGGTTTCTCCTCTTCATGAGAAAAATCGTCTGACGTTAGCCACAGCAAAATTATATCCTGAAGATTATTGACTCGGGAAGAGTTCATTGAGATAGCTTACAACCGTTATCTTTGACAAGTAAAATCGTCTATCGTTAGCCTGGGTAAAATATTCTGATGTTAGCCAGAGTAAAATGATAGATTATTGACCTGGCCGGTAAAAGCCAAGTAAAACAGGTTGTAAACTTTACCTAGGAGGATGTGTCCTCTTAACAAGAAAAGTGGCCCAGAATTAGACCATAAACTTTGGTCAGTAGACTAATCGTTCTAAATGTCAGTACTAAAATATGATTTCTAAATACCTTGGTATTGGACTGGTCGGGGTTGGCTAAGTCGCTTGAGCGGTGATACAAGGTTTAAAAAAAACGTCAGGGAACCTCAGCAACGAAGAGCTACTACAACAGTCTGAGAATGACTTTGAAACAAAGTCGAAATATCACAGTTTTAACAATAGTTTTGTCTTGTATTGACTCATATCTTGAGTTTTCAAGATGACATTCTTCGGAATATGTTTTATTTTATACTTTTTTAAGTTGTCGGCTGGTCATGGTTTTTAAGCACTAATACCTACACGAGTTTGAGCAAAACGAGGTGGTTAAACGTGGAATATACAACAGTTTAAACGAAGTGAGACAAAAAGAAAAGTTTTAAAAGCTATTACGAATCGATGGGAGTCTGAGACAAGCTTTGGCGGAAACTGCTGCATTTACATGACAGTTACATGAAGTGTGGCAAAGAACTGACTAGGACATAATAACGATGGACAAATTTTGTAAATAACAACATACAACTTATGGCTATTGTTTTAAATATTTAAGTACATATATTATACAGCTCGAGTTTAAGTAGAAATAATGCAGTGAAAATCACAAGCTTTGAAAAGTAAATATCGGTGGATATGTCGACTGACAGAGAAGAAAAGACGGACAGAAGAACATATAATTAGAAAAATAAGACCTGCACATTAACTGATCGACTGATATTTATTTACGTACAGAAGCTTTATAAGATCAAAACCTTTTGTGAAAGCCAAAAACATTTGGGCAATGTTATGATTTTCAAACAAATTATTCGCGAGGAAGCTAGTTAGGTAGCTACTGTACAGTAGGTTGGTCGGGAGGTAGGTAAATAGGCAGGTAGATAAATTGACAGATAGGTAGTTTGGTAAGTAGCTACTGACGGTAGGTTGGTAGATAAGTAAGTAGGCAGGTGGGTGTGAAGATAGGTAGGTAGTTATGTTGGTGCGTGGCCAGATAGGCAGATAGGTAAGTATAGGTAGGTAAGTAGGCTGATAGATATGTTAGTATGTGTGTGGGTAGGTAGGAAAGTAGGTAAGTAGTTATGAGGGTAGGTAGGTAGGTAGGTAGGTAGGTGAAAGGAGGGGAAGGTAGACAGGTGGATAAGCACACAGGTATATAGATTGGTAGGCAGGTACCAAAAGTAAAACAAATTACAAAATGATCACTTAGCTAGAGAGTTCAGCACAGGAAAAAATGTGACAGGTAGATAGGAAGGTCGTGATTAATTCGTGTACATCCCTCACTTTTGAGGATATAAATAACATTTTATTTGTACATTAGATTTCATTTTCGCGAACCAATTACAGTTAAACAACTACTACAGTATACTAAGTGATAAACCATATCAATACTATTTCAAGCTACAGGAAATTATACTGAACTAATGTCGTTAGTTCTATTTCACAATCAAGCTCAGGGTAATATGAAACGATAAATTCACAGTTATCCTACACTGCCGAAGTCAACTAAAAAAAGTTGAATCGAGCGGGATTTGAACTCGTACCTTCGGGAAACCGGTACGCCGCTCTGCCTGTTGAGTTATCGAGTCTACAGGGATTGGAAGCGAGTTGTTAACTTAAGTGCACGAGATATTCTCGTGACAACTTAACCCTATCCATGAGGACTGATGTTCAGTGTTTCAATTCAATATTTCAGAATCAGAGCAGGGGACCGGATTCTTGAAGGTGGTAGTTTAAATCCCACCCGAATCAACTTTTTTCAGTTGATCTTCGGCAGTGTAGGACAATTGTGAATTTATCGTTTCATAATGTTGTTTGGATTTGACAAATATTTGGTTGGTTTCGTTTGCTTCAAAACTTTCTATGACCGATTTATGGTATTACGGACCGATAAGATTTTATTTTTCCGAGACGTACTTCAGTCTTTTCCTCATATTTGGTCCTCAGCAAGCGTAATTCACACTCGTTTTCTTGTCTGATCACTCATAGAGTTTAGCGCAAAAGCTTTCGCGCAGATTCTCTGAAAGTACTCTTTCGCCAAAACAAAATCACAGGATTCAAAGTAGAATTAGCAAACACAATGGTTGTAGTCCATGGCTCAATCAGAAACAAGAGAAAGAAGTTGTTCGGTTCAATGGAATAGAACACGGAAAACACCAACAGGGGAAAATAACAGCACAAAACTGCGGCAACTATCAAGTAACTCGTTTTTGTTGTTCGGGACGTTCTTAGATAGGCCAAATATGAAAGTGCTTGCACGTTGTGGATGGTGGTCTTGTGTTGACGAGTGAGCCGGTGAATCCACATCCATATTGCGACCACTATGGAGACACTGAATGCGATAATGGTAGTTTCAATCAGTACAAGTACGATGCCTGAGAGAGGTGTCACGAAGGAGATGACTACGCCCAATTGCAAAGACCAAGACAAACCAGTCGCAATCTTCAAACGAGAAGGGGTGATGATATTTTGGTAACGATAAGGATATGCTAAAGTAATGTACCGTTCGATGCTGAGAATCGTAATCGTCAGTAAAGAAACTATTGCACAAAAAACTGTCATGGCTGTGACAACTTTCCACAAAACACAATTATGTGTGCCGAAGATCTCTTTCAGAGTTTTCGTAACTGAAAGAGGCTGGACAAATGCAGTGACCATGAGATCACTGATTGCAAGAACAACTATAAGATAGTTGGATGATGTCCTCAAACTGTTGTTCTTCATATAAGCAGCAATGACAAGAACGTTAGCAATGGTTCCAGAGATGGATAGTAAGATATTCATGATCACGACGAAAATATAGGTGTATCGATAAAAACCATCGACGGGTGAAACTAAATAGTATATCACGAAGTGACCACTACAGCGGCTATACTTCAAAACAGTTCGCATTTCTGTCTCGTTATTTTCCATTACGAAGAGAATCGGTTTCTAATCGCAAGAGACCACCGTTCTTTGAACTATACACTATTAATGAGAGTCCTTAGCAACTTTATCTATTGCCTTCTTGCTATATGCGGCCGAGTTTAAATTTATACATTTTATTGCCCTCTAACTGGCCTCTTAATTACAGTTCAACAGTTTTATCGAGCTCTTTTGTTAGTCCAATCTTGTTTATATGTATTTTTTACTAATCAAGCTTGATGATTTTGTCTTGATCAAGCTTGACATGATTCTTACTTATTTTATATAATCGAACTTGTCGAACGACTACAAATTATTCCTATTCCTTTCACAGACGTTCGGGGGATCAGGTAACATACATACGGGAAAAAAACACTCGCCATGCTAAGCTTATATCAATAAAACACCATCTGAGGGTGCAATTTAAGTCATAAATAACCAAGGAGCTACTACGGCAACCGTATAACTCAAAAGATCTTATCTCTGTCGGGTTGTTTTCCATCACGAGGAAATCGCAAGAAGCCGATAAGTCGCAAGAGCCAGATATTTTAAACCTAAAGTCTATTTCGCAACGCCTTTTGAAATTTTATCGAGCACCAAGTTCCTGGGATGTGACTCCGTCTAAACTAATGCCATTGTTATCTAATTGGCCTTTTACGTTGGTCTACCTGTAATTTCCATTTTCATGTATTTTTAGCAAGTCATTCAAGCGTCATAACATCTGTGGTTGACGCAGCCTCGTCCAATTTAACGGTCATTTAATATCCCTTTATAATTTTATTTATTTTTTATTTCAACCGTATTCTGCTATCCTACTTCCTATTTTTATGAACTGATATCTAGAATAGTGCATTTCGCTAGCAAACAGTCTGTCCACGATAAAGAAATTCATCCAGTAAGCTTAGTAAACGCAAACATTTAAAATCTGTAAAGATCTTATCAACCCCATTACGAAACCATGAAAGTTGAATTTTGTGCTCCAGCGTAAACTGCTGTTACTGCTAATAACTGGAACAGATGGCCGTCAGTGTGGCGCTCTTCTGGAATAGTTGGCTAGTAGCTCCTCATGATCCCATCAGTTTCCTTCAATCTCTTCCATGTGTAGACGTGATGCACGCTTCTTTCTACTGACGCAGTGAAGAACGACATGTAGTTACTGATTCAAGTCTTCAAGTCCTAAGTCACTCCCTAAGAAACTTGAAATCATCTTAGGGATAATTAAAAGGGCAAATTTCATTATAAGTTAGTCTTATGATAATTGAAATATTCTTTTGACTATCTAGATCATCAGATGGTTTCTACGGAATTTTACGGCGAAGGATGAGAACGAAATATATTTTTCATGCTACCATGGAAATGATTCAGAAGTAGACAAGAAGGAGGTATTTTTAGGGTTATGAGACGTCTGAAAAGAGTTTCGAAAGTACAAAATAATTATTAAAATTATTCTCCACGAATTTAGGTGATGTGACATTAGTTATAACAATGAAAACACGCCTTGAATATACAATTACAAAGTATCTGCACGGATTATTTCAATGCATTGTTTATGTTTAGTGGCTGTTCCTGCTGATATTCGACTAAAAATTTAAAAAAAAGACCCACACAATCTCTCGTCAGACGAAGGTTGAATGTGCGGATGGCTGTCTTACAAATTTTTTGCCAAGATTTTCCAGTAGGGTATGAATGTTAGAAAACAGATGGTTTTTGATCGATCTCCATAAATTGAAACGACAAAGAACGTGTCTATCATGTTTGTGTATCAGACAAAAGAAGCTCGCGAAAGGTCTGTTCTTAAGGGACATAAGATACCGCAGTTAACTCCACCTATCAAATTACACTTTTGTTTTTAAATTAACTCACCTTTACGAATGTGCTAGGTCTAAATGTGTTAAACGCCTGACAATGGGAAGACCAACCCGAAGTGCGTATTTTGTATGCCGTTTCAAGTTCTCCTTCAAGACTTCCTCGAGGGTTTATATAAGCCGACCGGAAAGTGGGCAAAATGCTTTCCTTTTCTTTCATAAAATAACTGGAAGAAGTAAGAAAAAAGTATGGTCTTTCATATTGATATATCAAGTCTAACGTTCGTTAGTAGAAACTTGCTAGGAGTTTAATGCAAATGCGACAATCTAATTGGCCACACTACTGGATATCTATTGACTATTGCTCGATAAATTTCGAGTAGCGGCGATTAATGAAATAAAGCCGAGTTTTTTGATAAAAAGCAGTCTTTATACCATGTTTTCCATAGCAAGTTTAAAAAACTATCAAAAGCAAATTAGTTTCTACTAATTTCAGTAACTTTTGGGGCCGCAGTAATTGGATTTGCTGTTGCGGCCACTTCTAGCCAATCACCAGGCAGGTTTCTGACCAGTTGTTCTATAAAACTTTCCAGGGATGTTACGTGCTTAAAAATGCCACTAGTCTAGTTCGAAGGTCAGGACTCGTCCTTCGGTGAGAAGCTTAATTATAACTCAAGTAAAACAAGAGAAACTTTGCGGTAAAAATAGCCTGTTGATTCCAACAAACTTTTCGACACGAAGTCGCAAATTGAATTTGACTTTGTAACCAGTTTTATGATATTACTAAGGAGTAATACGATGATAGTACAGAAATATTTACTTCGATGTAGTAACAAGTCTGCCTCCCGCTTTTAGCCCTCAAAGGATCTCATGGATTGAATTTTGGTTCATATAATTCTATCAGCACAATATTGGACCTTGTCCTATTAGAAATGTCCATTCCGACGGTGAAATGAAATGTTCCCGCCACTGCGTGTAGGTTGAGTCATGTTTGAGATGAGAGCGATTTTCAAGCGGATACTAAATTTCTGAAAGAGGTGGTTGATTCCCTCGTTAACTGGTAAGTCGGAGGTTATGGCACTTTGTAACTTTTGTCTTCTCGCCCTCGTTAGCTAACTCCGACGATTAATTAGGCCCTCCTGCGATTCTAATCTCGCCTGCGAGGTCCTCGAACCAAAAAATAGGTCAACCCCAGATCCCACTCGATCTTTTTGTAATCAAAAACGAAAGCGGAACAATGGTTTACGCCTTCTTTTCTTCATCACGAGAAAAATTTAGTTTGCTTACAAAGGTAGGTGTACTTTTAACATAACTTCAGTCAGCAAATTAACTGTATCGTTCGTTTTACCACAGTCTAAAACAAACTAATGATGAGTTGCCCGTCACCGATGTATGGATGTTTAATTGCAAGTTCAAGCTTGTAAATCTATCAATGGATGTTAACAATCGTCTAATATCCATGTAGACTGGTTTCTTAAAGTTAAAATCATATTTTAGATCATTTTATTCAGATTATTTTATTTTTAGATCAGTCATAAATTTATTCAGACCAGCGATGGTCTGAATACATTTCGTAGATGTAAAAGACATTCGTGTCGTTCAGTTTAAGCGCTTATTTTACACCGAGGAAGAGCAACATGTACAAAGCCCCCTATGCTAACTTGCAGCTATATCTGTCTATGAGAAACTGTATCAATATGAAATGTAAACGCTTAAAATTCTGTTTAAGCTTTGAAGAGATCTTACGAATTGCATACTTTGATGTTCTTAACCGAAGCAAGTATATGGCAGCGAGGTAGCGACAAATCATTGTTTGCTTTCAGATTATATATCACATCAAATTGACCTTTGAACCACAACGATGGAACGTTTAGCGTTGGTTTACGGTAGCCTATGACCTTTTTTCGCCTCCTAATTGGC
>JBAHVQ010000177.1:242390-259408 GCA_036872915.1 Nanipora kamurai
TTCGACGCCTGTCACATTCTAGCACATACACAAAGGATTCTAAGCCGTTACGAAACTGTTTCTTTTATTATGATACATAATTGTCAACTCGAGCAAGGCGGGATTAAGATTCGGACAGTCGCAAGGCTTCAACTGGGAAGAGTTGCATTCATAAACCTACGTAGCTTATTTACTCAAACAAATCCCCAAGACTCTGATCAAGGGTACCTCATGGAGGAATCTCATTTTTTGTTCAATTGCGTGGTATCAAAAAAATGTTAAAATATTTGAGAAAGGTGGGCTGTTATATCACTACTCTGTGGATTAATCCGACCCTGCTCGAGGAACGGTCTAAGTATGCTAGTGTTATATTAAGTATATTACAGATCAGCTGGTCAGTACACACTCAAGGAAATGAACAATATGCTAATACAACCCATTGTAAGTGACAATTTCTTTTGCTACAAATTTAGCTGTGATTGATTCAGCATTTTGAACTGTAGCCTGATTTTTGTAACACACTTAACGTTCAGACAAACTTTGTCGTCAAAACCCGGCTACTGTTTTTTGATTAACGCTGACATTTGGTGAACGATTGCAGTAAAATTAGCAGCAAACAATGTCCTTGTGTTAAGTAGGCTGTGATAACGGAGGCGCAATTTTCCTCATCTACTGCCTTTTTCTTGTTTCTCGTTGGCTCTTAAGGACTCGTGGGTTGTCGAGGGCCAATGAAACAAAAGAGAAAATCAGTGTGCGTCGAAAAATCCAGCCTATTGGAAATTATACGTTACTTCTTATAATCTGCGTAATATTGCGTAATGTCAAACTTCGGAATGGCCTTCATCCTCGGTGATCACGTGGGGCAGAAGTGAACGACGGGTCACCGAAACAGCGGCCATTACTATAACCGGCTCAGTTTGTATCGCAGTGTCTGCTCGGCTGGTTGATCGTTTGTCCATCGATGCCCATCCCGAGTCTTCCGATTCCGAATGCAGTTTCGGCATTGACCGTCGTTCTCTCGTGGTATCTACTGCTAAGCCCAATGCTTTTTCTGCGCTTATTGGCTCAGGGGAACCCGTACCAGAGTCCTTTCGAGGGGGCGACTCATCCTCTACGGCGCCTTCTTCGCCTGAGTTGAAGCGATATTTTGTGGAAACATTGGAGTTAGGAAGGTAAAACGGTGACTGATGAGGCAACCGTGACTGCCGTTTGAGGCTTTTGCGCTTGCGTCGTCGCTGGCTGGACGATCGTCGAACTTTGAGGGCAAGTTCGCGTGGAATACCCTCAGTTGCTTCGATTCTAGTCTTAGAATCCGTTGGTCTTGCAAACTGGAAACTGGGGTTTTCACTTGTGCCTTTCACTCGACATTTCGATTCACGTGAAGGCGATTCGGAGTAAAACAAGTTAAGTTGCAGTGGCCGGATACAGCTTATGGTGGTTTTCGTACATTGCCGAGTGAGCCAACGCGAGTTGTTCTCCCTTTGGATGTTCATAAAGTCAGTTATAATGTCCTCTTTAGATTTTTCTTTTTTTAAAGTACAACCAAATGACAATTTCGCTTCCAGTGGCTTCACTGTCGGCACGTACTTAGTCGTCGAAGCCTCAGAAGGTTTCTTCTCTTTGTCACAGTCAGTCACTGCGGTCTTACTACAATCAGCATTCTTATTGGTGGCATCCAATGCACGTGACACGAGCTTTACATTCGGCAACGACTGCCATCTTGCCCGCTCTTTCCTACGATTTCTCTTCGCCCGAGTTTTCCTCACTCGGACTTTATTCAAGTTCACCTGTTTCCGGTCATTGCCTCCTACACTGTCTGTATCAGTACTGAAATTTCTTCCAGCCCGTAGTATTTCAGTATCAGTCAATAAGCTGTCACAAGATCTTGACGTTCTTAACGCCTTACCGTTCAAACTAGTCGTTTCCTTGACGGCAATTTTATACCAAGTACTGAGCTTTTTTTGTACCACATTAGACTCTCTGTCCATTGTGTCCAGTCGTTGGCGGGTATCATTTTCGCCGAGGTATCCAGGGAGGTTTAACGTGGGTTCTGGAACTGGGCTTTTTCGTGTCGACGTAGGAGTATTTCCATTTGTTTTTGTTCCAGAATTCGATACGACGTACGTCGGCGGTGAAGTTATTCCACGAGCTTTCTCCTTGAGGGTCGAACTTAATTTTTTTAATGTGCCTTCGTGTGAGGGTGGTTGTATCTCGATACTTTGCTCGAAACTTTCGTCCTCCTTTTTCACTCCACCTTGCTGCAACCTCTTCTTTGATCTTCTCTTCCACTTTTTTGGCGACTTGCGTCTGATACTGAGGGTGGAAAAGAATGCACGCCATGTTGACCCCTTTTTCTTTTGCGCTTTCGTCCTCGGGCGGCGACGGCGAAAAAGTAGAAATTTCGATTTCTTGTGGTTCGTTCCGTCGTTTCCATCAACCGTGTCGTCTTTTTCGATTTCCTCCTCGTAGACAGGTAAGGAAAAGTGTCTTTGGAGAGGACGTTTATATCCAGTAGTGTTAAATGAATGAAGTTCTGCTTCAGTATCTGATGCAAACAAACGATCGTGTGATACTGCACGACTAATTTCATTCTTGTCTTTGAAGTCGATGTTCCTCAAAGAATCGACATAATTCATGTTGCCATCCGCTTTATCTCGGTTTCTGCTGGCGTTCGTGTATTTTTCGCTATGAGACTTTCTAATACGATGTCTACCCGAGTCTACAGATTTTTTTCTAGTTTCCGCCTCGTCCGCACTCTTCATCCCCGTGACTTTTCTTCTCCGTTGTGATGGTTTCGGTACCAGACCTTGCAACGCTGAGTACAGTTCTTCGATATCTTTAACTGTTGCTTTCGCGCGGGTGTTGGGGTCATCTAAAGACAACGTCGATCCCGACTGATGTTCGGGGTGTGTTCCAGGTTCTTCTGAAGATCGCATTTTCTTTTCTGTTGCCATGAACTGTTGTTTATGTTTAGCAACTGAAAAAGGAAAGGAGGTAGATGATCAGTAAACAGATTAATCAACAAACGAGCTGAGACGCATTGTCAGCCACAATACGGACGGACAGACGAATGAACGAACGAACAGGTTGACCAATCAACAGATAAATGATGTATGGTATTCTATTATGATTTTCAGTGTCAGCTAAGGATTAAACAAACTACTAAAGTTATTTCAGAGTAATTCCTTGAAAGTTTACGTGGTGATAGTAGTAAAGTGAATATAGGTTTATAGAAACACCACAGTATTTATTTAAATCATTCTGAGCTTTCGATTTGTTGACTCAAGTCGTTTCAGAGCAATGAAGACGACTATTGCTCTGAAGACGACTTGAGTCAACAAGTGGAAAGCTCAGCATGATTTAAATAAAGACTGTGGTGTTTTGACAAACCTATATTCACTTTATTACAGACTGTTGGAAAGGCAACCCTTCCTTAGTCTGGTCTCTTAAATTATGAGCAATAAAGTTGGTCTAATAAGACATTGCAAAACCTTGGTCGACCCGGCAGTACACCATACGCTGACAAGGGCGCAACAAAACAAAACTGGTGAAAATGTTCAATCTCTCTGTGTGATTTAGTTTAAACCAAATTAGAGTGGCTATTACTAGCTAACCTTGTTAAATATGGCAAATATGACATGTTATCCAGAGTATACATATGCATCAACTTTTCAAGTCACCTACGTTGATATTGCATCCCACAACCACCAATTATAATTTCAAGGGCCAAGAATTCCGATTGCATTGATACAGAGAATTCGTGGAGGTTAATGTGCGAACACTGCTACGAGAACGATATACATAAGTTTTCCTTCCGCGAAAATTAACTATATACCTTTGATATAGCGTTAGGAAGTGCCTGTTTCCTTGCCTTGGCTCAACTTTGCTTGGCTTATTTTTGCTTTGCCTTGCTTAGCATGTCAATACAGAACTTGACCCATCTTGCGACTAGTGACATGATTGGAGTGAAGACCATAGGTACTGTAATTGTGGGCTTTTAGCTACGTGAATAATGACATTTCAACTTCCAGGACATTTTTAGCCTTTTCCTTTAATAAACAATTGCGCTTCCTAGCAACATCTGGATCAGGAACAAAAAACTCGTTGAGGAATATTTGAAATGTGTTTCAGACAAAAATAATTTTCAAAGATCCTTTGACAGTGAGAAGTCTTTCGCGAAGACAGTGCTTCTAAGTTTTTGGCACACTTAGAAACATCTTTGTCTAGTGTGAAACGAGATTGTCCTCATTTGCCAGCATTATGAAATTCCTCATAATGGGTTTGAATTAAAATCTAATTTAAGAGAATTAAAATCTAAGCATGGCTTGCAGTGTTGACGGAAATAAACTCCAAGTTATATTCATATACTGGTTCGACATGGACCTTAATACAAAATGGCTGCCGATCAATCATTCTATTTATATGTATATAAATTGGCCCACAACACTTCGTTTCAGAGGAACACTCATGTCGAATTTCTTCATAAAGGAGAATAAATGTGAGCATCATAACAAATTGGTCACTATTTTTTAAATATAGTTGCATAATGTAAACACAGCATGTTCTCCCGTACATCTATTCGTCCCGTTTGTTTTTCTGGCCATTTGTTTTGGGCTATCCAATTATTTTTGACGATGGCTTAAGTGGCAGGAAAAGGAGAGATCATGACACTCTGACTTGTTGTACCCCTGCACTTGTACCGCCAACGCTTAAGCCTTGATTAAATTCTTTGGAGCCCGCACTTCAGTTTGAACATGTTCTGCGGATTCTTCCTGTAAGAAGCTTTCATTTTTTTATCACTTCTTTTCATGGATTAGTCATTTTATATTGTAAGCCTCTGTGGCTCATAAATGGCAAGTACAGGTATTTTTTCTAAGCATGAGACCATTTCCGTCAAGGTTGAGTTTACCTGGCCTCTCGGTGTTTCGTCTTTGATGTAGTCGCTCCTTTCAAACTCTTTCCCGCCTCTTAACGATACGTCTCACTAACGTCATTCCAGCTTTCGTTCTTCTGACCCACGATCGTTCAGTCTTCGCCTACTGATCGCGTAAAATTCTCGGGTGAACAGGTGCGGCAAAAAAACATGGAGACAAGGGAACATGGAACCTGTGAGGAACACTGCCAACTCGTATGTGATTCACTCACAAGAGTCTCCAGGTCATATTTAAATGAATAGTTAGCAAGAATTGTGCTGTAAATGGATCATCACATACTTCAGAGTGAAGAGTCGTATACAACAATTTTATCATGTAGATGGACCTTAACAAGTCACTTAATCTGTCACAAGGTTGTTTCGTGGCCGATTTGACAGTGGTTTGGGAGAACAGCCGATACATTTAATCCAGTCATGTGTTTTTATTAATCACTGCACCTTTTCCCCTTATTCATGCCATTCGAACCGGGAACGAATTCCCTTTTTTCCCGACGAGTATAACCCTTCTCTTTCACTGCTGTTTCGAGGACAAGATTATGATGTTGAATTTTTAAACAAACTTACTGTTCAGAGAGCAAGTTTGGTGACCTTGATAAAAATTAAACCTCTACCGTTGACACCCAAAGCAGTTAATGTTGGTCAGTTACACCAATTTCAATTCTACAGCGTTGCTAAGTGCATTCGCTAAACCTAATGTCAGCTTTGTAATTGGGTAATTCCGTATAACTTTCAATCGTTTTTTATCGCTCATCAATCTCGCCTCCAGTAAACTCGTAAATTTAAATTTTTCCTTCGTTTGTGTCCTTTACTTTTTCGCAATATTAGACAACCCACACAATACCACAACACCCGGACGACTTACCAACGTTCTTACTGGTGACATTTAATTGTTTGTAGTTAATGGCATATCTACATTAGCTCGTTAGCTCGGCGATGAATAAATTCAACTTGTTATTATAACACGTTGTTAATTCTACAGAGGACGAATTAAAAAAAAGACCGCACAGAACTAAAACGACATTAATTCGAGAAGCTGTCCTCAACAATATGATGACTGAAATTTATACCAAACAACACTCGTGTTATAGTTAACGTGGCTGATTTCCCACTTGTAGTGAACAAGTTTATTATCACTGATAATTATTACCATAGCTTGTTTAGGAAGGATTAATCGAAAGTTAGGCCAATGAGTATCATACAAATATACTGTGGCACTGTCTATACTTACTAAAGAATACTGTTATATTAGGAACCTATCACTGGGACGTAGTTCAGTTGGTCTTGATTTAAAGGAATTTCTACCTAAATCCCCTATAATATCATATTTTGTAGATACTTCTTCTCTGTAGTCGTGTTTCGGTAAACCGGCTAGCGAGAAATGTATTAGGGTTGATGTTTGGTCGTTGCTCTCTGATGTATAACATCCAGCTATTTGTCATACTTTTCTCGTAGACACAAGCCAACATATTGATGTTTTGAAAGTATTCCTGAATCTAAAGGATAATGACAAATAACCAGATGGCTCTAAAGTTGTTATAAAGCCACTACATTAAACTGACTTTCTTATTAGCGTTCTTATTAACGCTAACGCTGATGTTCTTATTAACAACTACGAGATGTTAAGAAATTGGTCAACATCGTAAGATTGGGGACCTGTTGTCGGTTTGAGTGTAGACTTGACTTACAACACATAGCGAATATGAAATGCATTTGAGCGACACCTAACCTTTACAAATTACGATAATGTTTTATAAACCAGTTCTACTGGAAAGCTGGATAGCATTCTTTATGAGAAACTATCATAAACCTGCTACATATAAGTACATGTAATGTGTTTGCATACCATTCGGTGATGCTCCGTCAGAAATTAGGCGATTAATTTAATCTTATATGCATATATAGATTCAAAGTTCAGCCTTCATACCTGACTGACGAGCCATCCTATTGAAATGAATATAAACCTGAAAGCTTCAACTAAGATCCGTAGCATTCAGTAAACCTGAGAGCCTCTCCAAAACGTTTACTTTTCCTGTTCATCGAAATTTTTAAGATCGCTATGATATTTCGCCTTTCGCCGTTTACGTACTCCAGTTCAGTCCGGAAGGACGTACCTACTTGAATGACTGACGTAGTATGCGAGGGAGTCAATATCTCGAGAGAGTTCATTCTTTGTTGAATGAACTAATCACAGATAATTCGTCTGATTGACCAACATGTCAAAGACCTTTACCTCGACGTCCTTATAATGGGAGAACTGAAATCCTTCCTTTATTCCCCGACCCTGCCCAGTCTGTTATTTCAAACACACGTGCTATAGTAACCGATGTATGTAATGCATCGGAACAGTGACTTGCAAATTGTTTTTCTGGCCAACCTGCTTGCTAATCTGAAGTGTTTAAGCCCATTTGAAGAATATAAACGTACGAAGGCATGAGTACATTACTTTGATATCCATACTGAGTATTCAAAGTTGATGTGGTACCAATTTTGGGTATATGGAAGGCAATGCGTAAATTTTCTCCTCACATTTTTTGATCATATTTTGAATTAGAAGCCGAGAGAATTTTCTCATATCTAACTATCAGAATAACAAAAAAATCAATTGCCACCTAAAGACGTACAAAATTGCTAAATTTCGTTCAGATTTTCGTGGTATCCTTTCGCATTCACGATTTTGCAACGTGGGCTTATGCTTTTAAATTGAATTTGTCTTTTGTTGGGTATCGCGCTTCGCGATATTAATACCGCACATTCAACGAACAAGTTCAACTTCTTGAAGTTTTGCCGGTCGGCTAAATTTGTTCACTGGAGTATGGCGTGGTTTCCGGCATCGAATTTATGATCGCAGATCGGATCCTTTCAAAGAACTGGCAAGAAGCTAAAAGTTGATACTCAAGCTTGAAATTTTATCATTTTTTGTATGTCTAGGTGAAACTACGTATCGCTGAAGCTGTGACGAATGTATTCTGACATTGCAGTGTATACGTCAACAAATGTTCCAGAACATTTAAGAACATTGTAATTCACAAAGCAAGTCTGATTAGGCATGATTTCGTCAGAGCTTTACAAAGTCAAGCCGGTATAACTTCAGATCACTCTCCGACCGGGTCTGACTCATTTCTAGTGCTAAACTGACACGAATGAATTCAGATCGGAACGAAACTTTCTTCATAAGGCAGTGGTATGTTTTTTGCAGTTTATTTAATTACACCGCGGAAACCCATTAGTCATAGCGAAGCTGTTCTCCTCTGGATGGTCCATGAAGGCCCACCAGTCATAGGCCCAAATGTTACCCATAAAGAAAACCGAAGTGTCCGGTTAAAAATATACGATACTTCGCGAGGTCAATATGTACATCTCTCCTCTTGCGTGTGACCATGAAAACTTTAACTGGAGTAACAGTGCTCGTTGTATTTATTTGTTTGTGCTGGATAGCCCTATCAGGTGTAACTAAGTTTTTCTCTCGAGAGCTCCAGCTGGGGCCACCCCACATGGATTCAATGTCACTGTCCTATAAGATCTAGAATGCTTTTTAGATCGGCAGGTACTGTGGCAAAAACTACAAGTGTAAATGTCTAATATTCCTTGAATATTTCCTTCATTTAATCGACTTTACCATCCATATATGCACAAAATTCGTGACCACTCTCTCGGCAACGGCCTTTGTAGCTCAGTTGCCAGAGCACTGCACTAGATTCGCAGGGGTTCGAGTTTTAGCTGGAGGCCCTAGAGTTGACTTTTTTTGCAACTGGTCGCAGTGAGTCTTGAAAAGTATGCCATTATTATCCTCATAAATCTCCTAAAACGGCTATCCTCCTAAGAAAAGAAAGTGGAAGTAATTTTTCAAGGCTGTTTTCCATTCCTACTTTATTTTAATTGTACGAACGTTTTGGTACAGGTGATCAAACCACATGAACTCAATCTATTTCACGTACTAAACTTGCCTACGTTGAAACGCATCCAGAAAAAGAAAGCTCTGGAACTCAGCTTTAAATTACGCCATAAGTGAGTATTAGGGCGAAAGCCTCAGACAGCGTGAGTTAGGTCTTTACGTGTATTGAACAGACGTACCTAAACAAACAACGTACAAAACGTTTCGCTGAAACTCAGCGTGGGAACTCCTTAAATTACGTGCAAAACAATGACGTGGTCAACAACGACTTCGTACTGTCGGAGCTCATTGTCGACGTGTACCTTAATCTCTCACGAACGTTTCTATGTGTATTCGAGGAAAACCGTTGGCTCGAGACTGATGGTTTGTTGTGAAAGTAACTTTTAGAGGCATAGGTAGATTTAAGAGGTGGGCAGTTGCCCCCTCTTGGCAGATGAATTGCGTCCCTCGCTCCGCATATGCACCCCCTTGCAGAAAGAGTAGCGAAGTTTTGTGCAGATATCAACTAGTAACGAAGATTCTGTGTCAGAGCTCCATGAATTATAAATTTTCCCGCGATAGCATGCTCCCAAAACCCTCTGCAAAAGAGATATTTTGTGACTAAACGAAATATTGACCGGCCCTTGCCGCCTTCTTATGTGCCACCCCTCCACTCGAATCCTACATCCGCAACTGGTGAGCGAGAAATTGAACTTAGCATCAAATTTAACTGCATGTAGCTCAATGTCTGGTGTGAGAATACCAAGACGGTATGTACGCAATCGTACAAGTTATATCCCAAGATTCAAATCACTCTGACTTGTCACTTCGAATTAGATTTTATTTTCCGTTCTACCGCTTCATGGGAGGTTGTCGAGGGAGGGAGTTCATTTCCATTACCAATTATTGTTTATCCAAACTTGAAAATGCACGGTACACTATCTTGCCCATTTCCGTTCTTACTGTTTTCACTTTCTGACTTGCGGTTTCCGTCTCCGTTTCATTAACTCTCGTTTACTTCATCAGTTTGTCAAAAAACAACGGCAATTGTTTCTTGGGCATCCTAAGAATTAGGGCTTGGCTTGATATTACCCAGCTAATAACCAAGAAATACTCTGAAAACCCGCTCGTTTGTGGCTTTGTTATCCTAGGGTCAATAATTTTAAGCCATCGGAACTAATTATGGAATTTTGAAGTCAGTAATGGACAAATTATGTGGTTTACCGCTGGAACGTGCAGGCGGAAGGCAGAAAACTAAAATTGAATCTCGAGCGATCAGATATCGGATTCCGCTTATGTATAGTTTTCTTCTGGATGAAGACAAGCAAGATTAGAATAGGGTATGTTTACCAATGTCGCTTATAATGGGACGTGACAGCAAATTAAGTCTCCAATATTTATTATTGTTCTTTTGACATTTGACTCATTACTGTAGATATCAGTTTTTGGCTCTGTGCACAAACTAGTGAGGTTTAATATTTGTCTTTACAGTGCCTGTAGATAAACAACCTCCAAACTGCATATTAAGATTTAGATGTTTATCTGTTCAAGATTTATGAAAGTTTTACTGGTGATGAAGACAGGCTTGACAACTTTATTTTTTCGGAAAAAGGATTTCTCAGCTTGGAATCAATCTCCGTATGGGACTCAGAAGTCGGGGATTCTTTTTATTAAAATAAGTTATACGATTAATAGTTATTTTTTTTGTTTATTTTTTCTACATCAAAAACTAATTATGAATTCGAAATCAAATCACCTTCCATTATCAATCAAATGAAAGCCTGTCAGTTGGTTCGAAGTTATTTAGATGGAAATGTCTCCTCAAATTTTATAAACTACTTTGGGATACGTGCCCATTCGCCTTTATCACGGCCCGCCATATTGGCATTACGTCATAGAATTTTTACACCCAAACGAGGCATTGCGTGGTATTCAAAGCAACAAAATGGCGTCTTCCAGTGATAGCATGAGAGTTGACAACTTTTGGCATAAAAATTTGACTTTTATTCCGAAGTTCAGTAATTCCTTCATCGAATTGTTTGCGAAAGGTCCACTCGAAACAGTGGATACCAGCTGAAACTGCCAAAAATCCGATTGGAATACAGTAGAAGATCCTTTTACAATATAGGGGCAAAACTGTACAATGATTTGCCTTCAAACATTCGAAAAGCAGAGGGTTACAACTCTTTTAGTAAGCTTTTAAAAGGATGTTTTTAATATTCTAACATTTTTAATATTTTAGGTATTTTCTTGTATTTTATTTTATAGTATATTTTACAGGACTCACATTGATAACAGTTCTGTTGAACTGAAGTGATCTATCCTGTATAAATATTCGTTTAATAAACAAAATAAATAATAAATAACTTACGATTAACAATAAGACCAAACTCTCACATGTGCAGCGCTTGTGTATAAAGTCTTCATCAATTCATTTTCAACTTTAGTTATAGAAAACTAAAAGGGTTGGGAAACAGTTTTTCTAGATCTCAGTTCTAGCAGTTTCCCAACCCTGTTGTATAAGTCGTTCAAAACTGCCTGCGCATCACTCTACTTTTAACTTTCGTTACCTGTGAATAATCAGTCTTATAAGTTAAAAGTTTGGAACTTAATACATTTCTTGGATCCAACTCAGGATAGAGCAATGTGACAGACCATGAGAAGCTTAGCAATCCTACATGCATTCTGGACGTATGTCTACATTCACCTCGCCAGCTAATTTGCCATTGCCAAGTATTAATCTGAATGAGTTTTTCAAATGTGAACCCTTTGTATTATATCAGAACGAAATAACGACGAACAGGTGTTCATTTGCTGATTGAAAACCGGTTTCTACTTACAAGAACTGAAACCTTAGAACGATATTGATTGGTTACTTAACATTCAAACTCTACCAACGTACTTGGGGAAGTGCAGTAACCAATAAGAAGTGCTGTTATATAAGCTTAAAATAACCGATGTGGAATTATGAACCCAGCAAAACGAATAGAGAGTGGTGATTTGATATAGTAATAGAAAATAATTGTGATAGCCACGTTGGATGAGATAAATAATTGTCATCAAGAATGCCCGTCTAAAATAACCCGTTCTTCAATCCAGCCAGTTAAATCTTTAAATGAGTATGATAAAAACCTCTCTTTACCGGTTTCTTGTTTAAAGGGAGATTTTTTTGCATGGATACAAAAGTATTCCTTGTCACCAGACTAACAAAAAGGTCACCAGACGACCAACGAACGTTTCGTCAAACTCGTTTCCTGAGAAAAACGATTTCTGAGCCCTAGACGGCAATCGAACCCGCAACTTTGTGATGACCCGTGAGACACTCTAACAATCGAGCTACCAAGACTCAGATGGTGAGCTAAGGTACAGGTTCGTCACATGTACTGCCTACACGGAAGTCACGATATGATAAAGCTTAACGAATGTTCGATGGTTATCTGATATATACCAAGCTGCTACGTGAACCCAATTAGTGTCCAGCATTCAGTAAAAAGGTCACCCGTTGCTCTGGGCCAACGCTAGTTTTAAACAACCAAATTCCGGGCTATTAAAACATCATCCTGTTTGCGTTTCTCTCGTTTACAATTCCATGCCTACTGTTTGAAGAAGATTGAGGTCACGTGACCCCTTGGAGCACGTGAGGTATCGATGAGTAAGGAAAAGGAATTTCGGTTTAGAGTTCCTTTGTAAAATTGCTCGATATGAGACCCAACCAAAACTTATGTGAGAAGATAAGAGTAGAGGTCTTTGTTTCATATCTTACATCATCAGATGAAGGAGGAAGTTTTAAGAACGGAAAATTTAACGAGTAATTTTGGCAACGGCCATTGAAACACAGTGGGTAGTGCAGTTCATCGAACTTCACCACGCTATTTTGTTTAGTTAAGTGTGAAAGGAAGCAATAGTGCATTTTGCACAACAGTTCTCGGTTGGGTCTCACTTGGTCTGCTTCTTATATAATTTTTATTTCGAGGTTTCTATGGAATCCCTCGCTGGCATGAAACCAATCTCAAACTGATCTGAACTTGTATTTCTTAATTTATTATAAGTTCCGCATTTTTGCATACAAGCAATTGGAATTCTGCCTATCGTGTCAGCTTCGTGACATCTTTTCTTATCGACGTTTTTTATCTCCAACACTTTTAGTTTAACAAACGGCGAGAAACGAGGAAGGTCAAAACCCACCCCCGGGCAACGAGCCTTTCCTGGCGAAGCTTAAATATCAGGAATAATAAACGCGATTGACCAACATAGTAAAAAGGATTAAGTTGTTCGCGCTCTTACAGCTGACTTCTTTTTGTCTGAACCTAAACCTTGGGTATCTTGTCTTCACAAGGTACCCGGGATGAAACAACCTTTTCCTTTCCAACCAGTAAAACAGATACGTCAACTCCAAACCAGAGATAATGGGAATAATCACTTTAATTATTTGTTGTTACCGCGGACCCCCAATCGACAGGCGACGTTTTTCAATTTAAGACAACGACAAATCCACAACAAAGCAAGAAAACCATCGAAGTCGCTTCCGCTATGTCTCAAATGTACGAACATAATTGCCAAAATATTTGGTGAGCACGATCGACCAAAGAAGCAAAGATATTGCATTCTTTCTCTTTTAACTGACTTTTTGGCATGCCCACATTGGCCAAGCCTGCAGATATCTTTTCCTCACAAAATATCCCTGCATGGATCTGTCTTTTCCTGGCAAACAAAATCATTTAGATGTGTCATCGCCAAATCGGAAGCAATAGCAACAATAAAAGCTCTAATTATGTGGTTCCGCGTGCCCCCGTTCGACAAGAGTGAATGGAAGAAAAATCGTTCATGGCAGACAGTTCAAGTAGCGATTCCGAATACACAGTGCACAAGAAGATCTTAAAAGTTCAATTGAGAAGAAACTTAGGAACCCTGCCAATCCCTCTGACGTTTCTGGCTGAACAAACTCGCTTTGTTCCAGCAAATAAGGACGTTGGTCATCGTTTCACCGTCCTTTCATCCAAATATTAAGACTTCCTTTTCTTATTAATCTTATACTCTTACCTTCCAGTGCAAATGCTGCTGTGTGACGGAATACTCTTGCAGACTTTTTGTAACGCATGGATTACGTATATTCCTTTCGTTTTGTTAGTTGTGGTCGTTAATTTCTCCAGCCGAAGATGCCAAGTATTGCTTTCAAGGAGCCTTTTGCAAAGTTAGTTCAGTCAATGTTATGCTGTGGAAATGTCGTTAACTCAATACGAACGCAATTTCCTCCCAAATGTAGGCTGTTTTGAACTTCCACTAAAGTGGTATGATGTTTGATTTCTGTATTATGTCAGTGGTAGTTTGGTGGTTCAGTACATCGTCAGTGGAGATAATTAATGATTGTACATTGGTTGGTTGACCTAGGCAACTCAAAGCATATGCTCAGGAACATAACACTTAAGCATAGTTCTTATATATCTGCTTCATGATAAACCGGTGGATATTCCAGTTTTTAGGACCGGATGGTTTAAGAAGCTGTTAAATCAGTAGATCCTGGAACATGATTTCAGTTAGAGAACATACTCAGAATATAAGCAAGGTTTCTGTCTCGAGTTTAATTCTGGTTGATTTTAAGACCTCAGTGTAAAGGGAATTATTTCAAAAATGTGCACGTCATTCCGTAATTGTGGGGTTGCGGCCGGGGGAGCAGCGGACCAAGGCCTTCCTAACTCAATATTTATCAGAAATTTTGAGATTGTTGGAAATATAATGGCTGTCACTGGAAGACTGGATCATTCATTTATTACAGTTCCTCATCTCATTATCGCATAACGAGAGGGGAAACTGCAATAAAATTAAAAGTAAATAACCTAGTGTAATCAGATTTGAAGAGATTCTCGATTAGCCCAAAATTTAAAAAGAAATGCCTCTTGAAATGAGCGCAATTCCCCTGGAACGATCTATCTGTTGGAAAATTCGAAAAAATTCGGTTTCCTTTACTGGAGTTGTATCGGCACACCACTTTCCCGTTATTAAAATGGAGTAAAACAATACCTCCGTTCTTTCTGTTGTGATAAATAAGAAAAATACCTATCTTCAAAGGATATAGATTTGCGACCAGTTAATATGGTGGCTACAAATTAATCTCAGTAGATTTGCTATACGTTAGGAATATTAGTGGATTTAACTAGAGTTTGTAACGCGGCATTTTGGCACGTCTTCTTCCAGTTCCTCGATGACCTTGAGAAATATGTGCTTCATTGAACGAATACTCATCGATTTCATTAGTCTCTCTAACTTCATGCGGTTTTTACTTAGTTTCAATGTCTTGATAATGATTGCTTATCAATATATTATAATCTCCAAAATACATTTATAACTTTTTGTTGTTCAAGTAAACGGAATCGTTCATTAGTAAACGGTTATATCAACAATTAGCAATCTACTACGGACTAGCTTTTCGTCTCGTGAAACAAACGTGGCTTGCCCTGAATTAAGAAAACATGCCTTCCGCATCAACCAATCACAATTAAGTAACTTTTCCCTAGACGTAACGAAGAGTTGAAATACACAGCTCTTAACTGAAAAGAAGGTTATGTGGCCTGGATTTGTTCTTAACTACGTGGCAGAAATATCAGAATATGGGCTAAGTGTTGAAGAGCACACTCAATTCTTTATTGAAAGGGAATGGAATGACGACCCCAAAATGCCTTTCTACCTCATGTGCAAATTTTGACATTTCTTCATAACGGCGATCTCGTATCTAGTGGACAGCGTGATGTTCCTTCTTGTCATGCAAGCACCTCTTTGAACGTGACACTTTAATATAATATTACCACAGTTAACGATGCAACCAGCATCATATAAACGTGGAAAGATAAACCTGAATGTGGAATAGTGCTTATGCATAGAAAGCAATACCCACAGGTTTACCAAAGTTGTAAATTCTACTATGCAACCACTAGTCTAATATCAAATATGCTTAGCAGCACCGTAGCTATACCAACTGCAGAACATGACAGTATCAAAATGTAAAAATTTTTCACCCAATGGCAAAGTTTCAAAACTTCAACCCGACGTCTAGATCTTCGTCAGAAAGTTCTCTCCTGGTGAATAGGCTAGAGAAAGCTAACAGTTCTTGTCATTGGACCATGCCTTGGGGAGGAATACTTGTAGGAGCAAACAAAGTCAATTAAGATTCTTCGAATACTCTCCAGTCGGCTTAATGACAGTTACATGGAGAGGATTGTCAGAGATTTGTTACAAAGTTGACAAAAGCATCTGACTTTACATATTTTCCCAGCTAGACTGATATTTCGTCGGTGGCTGTCAACGTAACAAGCTGCCACAACATCGAAAAAGCATCTAGCTGTTTGATGAAATAACTCTACTGGCGCAACTTACTGACCAAGTTGCACTCCATTCTTGCAACTGTCTACAAGCCAGTGGTGAAAGACTGTTCGATTCTCACCAGAGTAATAATTCTCACTCATACAATCTCATGACAGATGTTTACCAATTTGTAGAATTAACAAAAAATGAAACCTTGCACAAGCAAAAGGAAAGGATGCATCCAGGACACAGCGACATTTTGCAAAATGAAAAGTGGATATGAAATACCACGGAAAAATTTCTCAGACTGATTGTGAATTAAGAAGGCATCTTTCTACTGTGTACCAGTGTACTGCGCCTTATCTTGAAGTTTGAAAGACCGAAGAATTTCTTTAGAGGTCTAAACAGCAGCACTCTATCGTACACCTGTGATCAGAATTTTTGTAACGTTAGATCAGACAAGTGACCTTTTAATGAACTTTTACTCTTTATAATCCACACATATATGTTAAGCCGCACTTTTTCAGCCACACTTATCGTTTCAATGTTCTTTCGCACAATACATTATATGCCACACTTATGTATGGTGTCATATGCGAAAGTACCACTGAAGCAACAACTCCTCAGCAAGTCAGGCAAATGTCAGACGATTTTAATCTGCTTGACACAAGAAGATTTTATTCACTTATGCATAAGAGACCTACCGTGAGGTACCGGTAAAAGTTAATAGCGCACCAACATCGTTCAATGCGAACACTAAGCGACCAAAATTGCCACTTTTCGACGTCCTTGTAAAATCATCATAAAGTATTGCCTATTAGTTAAATACTTGTTCCTTCATGTAAGACAATATATTCGAAAGTAAGATATGTTGATAGTGTTGGAAACATACCCATTGAAATTATACAAACAATTTAGATTTAATTAATCGAATACGAC
>JBAHVQ010000179.1:13988-26835 GCA_036872915.1 Nanipora kamurai
ACCCTTCACCCCCATTTGGCTCCCTCCTCCTTGCTGAATTATTCAACCTATGTAGGGTTCAGTTTGATTGCGGTCATTTTGCGGCATTTTTTCATACCTACAGTAATGGCTTTTCCGATGCTATTCGCTTAATCTTGTCATATTTAATAGCAGTGCAATGCAAAAACATTTTGAGCATTTTTACCGATCAGGCCATAAAAGATTACGATTTCTGAAATTTTTAAAGACGTTGATTTTGGTAAGCATGTTTTCGTTCAAGGAAAATATAGCCAAGTTTAGGGATCAGTATCACCATTGCGACAACGAATTAAAGCAGGTAAAGACAAGTACGTGACAAGCATCGCTTCCTCTACAGAAATATTCAAACAATACTTTGGGCCGATAAAATTGCAACTTTCAGTCGGACCTAAAGGTAGCAGCCACTAAGCGACTAATTCCCTCTATAGGCGGACTTCTGGGACAACGAAACACTTGAAATCACTCCAGAATGAATACTAGACATAAACAAAGGGAACCAGATCATCAGATAATGTTATTGATGACTCGTGACAGCTCAATATCTGAAGATAGATACATGATTCTTTCTGTTTTCGGCCAAGCGATCTGTGTACATAAATTATTAAAATGGTGCCGCCAGAAATGATACATTTGAACTAACCTAATGATTAGAAGCCAACGTGTACACTAAATTATGTGTACGCTAGATAATGATCAATTCACGTTTTATATGGTCCGTGCTTTTAATGAATTATAACGGTACTAGGAACTCAAGCCAATCATATTGCGTTTTGTTGCTCACTGATATTATGAAATTTATTACTTGATCAATTTTTGAATTAAAGATTACGAAGAAATGGTCTCACGCTTTATCACAAGAAACACCCCAAGATCTCTACGTGGTAAGTACTAAGCCGTATTTCCTATTCTAGTTTACACGACTGCAGGTGCAGTACCTTGCTGAACAGCTCACAGAGCGTCAAGGCGTCAGCTGTAGAAAAAGATGATCCATTTTTTTAGAGTTAGCATTAACTACATGATTCATTTATTAACTATGGTTAATAAACATGAGGTTACATTATGCTTTATAATCCTAGTTATCGAAAATTCTTGATTTGTTATGGTTCGGAAAATGAACTTGAAGTAGGAATTTATAGTAGATTCTCAAGTATTTCAAATCTATCAGCTTTCTTTTTTTCTGGAAACCTTTATAGAACAAATTTCAGGACAATGTTGAATTTTACTACCATTTAACTACACAATGTGACATAATCCTTGTGAGTTTAACTAAACTCAGAACTATTTTTATCCCGTCACAGTAGGGCAAAATATTAAAGGTTATGTCTAATAAATTCGATTTTGTCTATTTACATTTATATATTGTGTATGAATACTTTACACACTAAAAATATATTTAAAACCGGAACCTGTGTCCAGACTTTGAATACACTTCAGGACTTTCCCCTTGGGGTATTTTTAACATTTTTCAAGCTTAGTTTATCAAGAAAACCAGAACGCACAGAATCGAGTACATTATAAAAAACGTTCTTCACTATATCAGCTGGATATTTATCTAACCAGGAAATATTGTTGCATGATATTTCTGGTGTTTTTAGAGCATCCATTCACCATGTTCTTCTAACCTGAGCTTCATACAAGCGCTAGTTATTATTTACCAGTTAACTATCATCCAGGAAACGGTTGCTCAGAGGGTAAGTAGTGGTGAATGAGCAGGACGTTTCAAGCATTGAACAACTCAACTTAAATGTTATTCACTGAAAAGAAAGACGCCCAATGGATCGCTCTATTTGGCTGATAAAATTTAAATTCGATTGTTCAATGCATCGGTAAAGCTCGTCATTCTTGAGGACTTACCCGATGAATAAGCTATCCAGGCTTTGAACAACCGACCCCTGACTAGTAGATTTATGTACTGATTAAGCCGTATTAATAGCTCATCTCTGAGATCTAAAATGTCCAGCGCAGTATTCGAAGCCGTGCCCAATCTTGCAATCTTTTTTGAAAAGTCATTCGCCTTCAGAAGCAACATATCATATCTTTGCAAACCAGCAAATAGTTTCCCACCCGCTAAATAAGTACGCAAGTCCTCCTGGTTTGGGCGGCTGCTTCGTTTTGTTAAAAGGCCTTATAAAAGTTCAAAACTTCAAACCAAAATTCCTAACAAAAACCAGACATCCTTTTGAAAGGTTTAGCAAGCTCGAATGTTTTCATGCTCGAAGGGATTTTGCCCTGAAAAAGTAGTGGTTACTTCTAATTCCCTTGGATTTGATCTCAGGTCATCACTCCCGCGACACCCCACCCACCCACCCCGAAAGAATATTTGGCTCATGCACATCAATTCAAATGCAATCATGTTTGAGGGAGGTTAAAATTGATGAATTATTTTGAACACCTGTAAAATGACTTCAAACTTATGATAGTTTCTTGGCGACCAAAGCTATGCATGAAATATATTTCATATTGTTAACTGTAGACTAAGTAATTTGTGACATAGAAAAACGTATGGAGGAAAACCACGGTGTTGATTGATGTACATTCACATACCCAATATAGCTGAACAAAGACACAGTTACCACATGCATTGTTCAAAAACAAGAGCCCAAATTATTTAGAATATCTGTAGAATACCCCGCCACACGAAGCTGTTATTCTTGATAACCACTTGGTGAACATCCTGCGTTCAACCCTATTTACCTGACCCCAACTCCATAAGCTAATTTCCACTTAGCTACTTAGCTACATTACTTCGTGACTGCTTATCTACGTGGCTACTCAACTGACTGGCTACTTTGGCTACTTGGTTACGTCGTCGCCACGTAGCTAGACGGCTACTTATCGACACTTCATAAAACATAGTTTACAATTTGAAGTTGTTGTATTACAATTTTTCATAACATCATACCTTATACTAATCACAACAATCTATTCAATTTGTAGTTTTTAACACTCATTAGTTCATGATCACCTCGGTTTTCTTTGATGTACCGCGGTTCTTAATTATCACTTATTTACTGGGCCCGAGGGAAACAGTGTGTTTTGTGGCCCCGAGGCCGCCGTTGTTGCCCGAGGCGATGCCGAGGGCAACAACGGCGATCGAGGCCTAATTTGGTCTCTCTCACGTGATACGCTCTCGACCAATGAAACACGAGAAAAAGAGGACTTTGACTATTGGTATATAATAAAATCACTTAGTTACCTCGGTTGAGGTAATTATTATGGACTAAGTTAGATAAATACCTCGAACGCCGGTATTCAGGGTATTATATCTCTGAATACCGATGTTTGAGGTCTTATCTGTCCCTTACTTCAATAAAGATCCAACATAGAGTAATAAATGAAAAATCCCATCATTAACGTTTTATACCATTTCAATCCATCAATAATCCAATTGATCACGCGAAAGAAGTTGTTTTTCCTCCAGCTGCCCTTTTTTCGATTCAGATATGGCACGATGTGTCGCCTGAGTATGACCTTATTTCCTGTTGTATTCATCCCTGTTAACTTAATGCACTTCCTCGGGAAGGTCTTTATCCTTCACAAAGGCAATGATTTCTTTCCTGGAATTTTTTGTTTGGTGCGCCTTCACAACCACACCACAATTCCCTCTTTCCAATTTCTCCACCGGTTTCGCAAACTCCGAGTCAGCGACTCTTCAAACTTGTCCGGGCGCTGACTGTCTGAAGACACGTTATGTGATGTCACCACCATGAAAAGATGTAGGACCACCTTTATATTTTGAATTGCTGGTTTATTTTTCGCTCCATCTACAGACGTCCTCGTAGTTTCATCTATAAACCAACAATATTTAGCGTAAAAAATAAACAACCAGCTCATGCTACAACTTGTCAACCTTTTGCCCTACAAAAATATTACCTTAACTTTAGTTTAACTACATACTAACATCTAACAACATTACTATCTGCTTCTGCGATTCTACGTAATCCAAGAGCAACAATGCCTTCCTCACTGTACGAAGACTCACTTTCCTCTGCGTAGCCCGTGGCGTTCGACCTCGCACGAGAAAGCTTATTGTGTGGGTTAAAATATGTAAGTATATAGATATTCTCCGTAATAAGTCGATGCGCTTGGATTTAAGCGGAGCGCACCCGCTGCTATGGCCTTACTTACCGCTTTGATGAAATGGTCTTTCAAAGAATCCATCATTTCTTTCCCACTCGAACTCAATTCGAAGACCCTTTTAGTCAAGTGCAAATTATACATTTCAGTAAAAAGATCTGTATAAGATTTCAGCGAGATCTTTTCCAGGGTTGTCGTTGCACTTCCTGTTTTCTTTACTATTGGACGAAAGGAAATAGGAAACCCAACCAGAAATAGGTCAAACGGGCCATGTCCTTGATCCATTTGGCAAATCAATTGAACTGGGAAAAATAATTGAATCGACCCCATTATGCAAAAAGGCACATTCAACAAGATTTCTCTGGCTGATCCCGTGGCATGTGTAAATGAGGTTTGCTCTCCGGAAAACAACCCAAATAGCAATTGGACATCTCCGGTTCTACTACCCTCAACACTGTCAAGGGACTTGTTCAGAACGTCGTAAATTTCTAGAGAGCATAAATATGCTCCTCTTTGATTAGCAATGCACCTAACAAAGCAAGATAAAGCATAGCTCTCAAGCACAAAGTTTCACAAATCATAACTATCTCGTACTGCGGTCAGCTGTTGCACCGGAGATCCTCTAATGCTTGAGACTTCCTAGTTGGAGGCAGATCAACAATCACAGTATACAGATTAAAAGGGACGTTTTATTTCGTAGACATCGTCATGATCGAAGTGTTCATGTGCAAGTACTCCATAAACAAGGTACAATTACAACCATCGCGAGAACTCGTTGACATAGTTTGATTGTTACATATGAAGTGAAAAACTTCTGGGGGAAAAACATTTCGGTAAGAAAACGGTATAGACGTCAGACGTTGATGCAGATAACACCAAGTATTCTCATGCTGCTTGCTAACTTTAAAAAGTTTTGAACAGGAGCTCTTCACATGAGCACACGAGACCTGAAGTCTTAACTCAGAATGCAAACTAGAAACTAAGAAATATTCATGTCGTATATGGTTACTAGAGCAGTCACTTCATCAATGAAATATTCTTAATTCAGAAACCTGTATTTACATGCATACCAAAGCCACCTGTTTACAACTCATTAAGTTCACACAGAGGATTTATTTCAAGGCAATGCCAAGGCAGCGAAGAGAAAAATCTAGCGAAGAATAATTCATTACAGCATAACTAAAATTCCTTCAGTTAGAACAATTTTAAAATGCATTAATTATTCTTAAATTTCTTGATTGAATCAACGTAGATTATGCATCAAAAACCAAAAAGTGTAAATATCATAATCTTAAAATGTACGCAGTAAAACGAACGCGCAACACCGCAACTCAAGCTGGAACACCTACTCTATCCTTGAAAAGCGAAGTACACAGCATATCGAACCGTCCGCAGCAAAAAACCATTTGCCAAACCAAAAAAACAACAATAGAATGGCTTAAAGAATACGGTCCTCTCACTGAACAAGTGATTTGTTCGACTGTGAAAACGTTATGAGGTGGACAAAATGTACGTATAGATCAAATGATTACAAGTGTGAATGTAGAGGTGGAAAAGTAATCGAGCCCCAGAGTACGTTGAGAAGCATAACAGGCAATACATGGCTCCAAGAAAGTAACGTAACTCTAGGTGTTGGTGGCACAGTGGTAATGCACGTGTCTCTCGACTCTGTGGTCACATTTGAGAATAGTGTTCTCCAGTTTGGCGCTCCCAAACATCGCAGGTTTTCCCGTTTCTTCCTGTAGTAACACTGAGCACATGAGGGATGGCCCGTAATGGATCTCTAAGTAGAACAGCATATATAGCCGATAAGATTCACCTTTACCTTTATTTTCCTATTGGTGGTCCAATGGTGACTCGGCATCAAATAATGACTCAGCTACGAGTTTTTACCAACATCATGGCAGATTAGTTAATGCTGAACACAAAGTTGGTTCATGTGGGAGCTTGGTAAATATCAGACGACTACTGGATGTTCATCAAGCTCGTTATATCAGATAAACGATTTCTAAGCCCTAGACAGGAATCGAATCCGCAACCTTCTGATGACCGATGAGACGCTCCAACCATTGAGCACAAGACCGTTAATCATCCTCACGAATTTAGGAGTGACGATGGAGATCGAAGAAAAAAAAATCGAAAGACATTGGAATGGAGGCAAAAATTACTCATCATATTTAGTGTAATTTATTTGTAAACACATTCACAAAGAAGACCATATATTTTGGGGTTTTTTGAACAATGTAAAGACGGTTTATAATCCAAATAGGAAATAAAAACGTCAAATTTCCATGAGCAAATATTATTCTTGCAACGGCAAATATTTTTGCCCAAACTTAATCCAAATTCAAACCCAACCCTTATATCACCCTAAACCTAATCTAAACCCTAACTCTAACCCAAGTAATTCTATCCAACCCCATCCCAATCCCCAAGCCCTAAACCTTGCCCTAACCAAAGCTATCCCTAAGCCTATCCCTAACCCAAACCATAACCCTAACACTAACCCCCAACCCCAACCTGACCCCAACGCTGACCCTAATTCTAACACCAGCCCAAACTCTAACTCCTCACCCTAACGCCTTACTCTAACCGTAATGCTAACCCTAACTCATACTCCTTGAGCGAAATCTAACCCTACTCGATAACCAGGTTTACCACCTTGCTTATACGTTAACCGACTTACTAGCGGATTGCTCTTGAGCACAAACTTCACCCTTCACTGAATCATACACTCCAATTTTTAAATTTTAGCAAAACCCAAACCCAAAGAATTCAAAAACTGCAAAGACAAAAAAGGAAGAATAAAATAGTTCAACTGCAACAAGTAAAACAAACTTGAGCGTACAAATCCTTCCCTTAAAGGAGTGTCATTAAAAATCGCACTTATTTTACCCGCCACCTCACTGTCTCTATCTTTGACCAGTCAATTCGTGCTTGGAGATCTACCATACTTGTATCCATTCTAGCCACAACCTGGAATGTTGGATCCTTTCGATTTCATGCTATGCTTTTCACTGGTTACGGAATAAAATTACCTTAGCCGAGTCCATATGAGTCGCTAAATTAGAGCGTAGCCAGCAGTCATATCCAATAATTAACTGTAAGTCATAGATAAAGTAAACAGTTTAAATAGGAGAAAGTACTTGCTTAGCATGCTTAGTCAACAGGCAACATCATATGTTATCCAATTGTAGATTAGACTATTATTACATTAAGTGTTTGTAACTTTTGCTGGCTTACACAGGGCAATAACCACGTCGAAATAATACACGGAGTTCACATTTACAAAATTGCGCGAACCACTGAGTATTTTAATAAAATACACAACAACGGTAACTCCGAAAATTGATTACATATTTAATTTATTCTACTTTTCGACTGGGCTTTAGTCATCATCAGGTAGATGGATGATGAGTATTCGTGATGATGACTAAAGCCTAGTCGAAATGTCGAATAAATTAAATATGCTATCGATTTTCGGAGTTACCGTTGTTGTGTATTTCACATTTACAAATTTTGTAATTGTGTAAGTTATGTCAGAATATCCGGTGTTTTTTCCTGCTTAAACACACTTCTTGAAGAAATATACACAAAACAATCATTATTTATATTAGTATTTGTAACTATTTTCTATGTGAATAATAATCATTTGCTACGCAAGTAAAGGTTTTTATTTTTACCAAGAGCAAATTTCTTACTTTTGACTTGTCTTTGTGAATAATGCAAAAACCCAGAGAGATGGAATACAATAACCGAAAACAACTTTGTTATGGTATAAGAACTAAACAATAAAAATATTTATGGTAGAACTGTAATTCTGGTCTGCAATTTTTTCTTTATATTTTTGCTTTTCAACCATGGTAACTGTAGTTTTAGTCTTTAGAGCTTTGAAATAGACACATTTTCTTTTTTTGAAATAGACTGAAATATAAGACAAATGTAAGATTACATCTATAGCTTAGGGGCCCGATTCCTTTAGACTATCTTATTTTCCTCATTCTTGTCGTAATCAACACAACATCTACAAGAAGAAATAGACAATATACAACCGGTCCAGTGCAATAACTTTCCTCGACGAACCATCACGAACTCGTAAGATGAACCTAACCATGAACCAATTGATCATCAACCAACATCAAAAGAATCCTTTCTCGTTCTGGTTTCAGGATATACCATTCCCAAACTCATCAACGATTCACAAGAAAAACACAAAGTACCGAGTACTCACACTCACGCACTAAAAATGCTCATTACTGAGTCGGCGTTTGGAAATGTGATCTTTATTAGCATAAAATTTTCACAATTTTAAACCCGATTTTCTCCTTAGATACGGATTCGTATCACCTAGTTTTTCAACTCACTTCTCGGTGTTTGGATGTCAGATCAAACGCTCCTTCTCGTGTTTGATTACTTGAAGCAACCAAAAGCTTTATCCAGAAGGTATACAAATCAAGATAGAACTGACCCTTGCTTGAAGCCTGCAGTTTACGACAGTCCGTGGGAGTATGACTCGAGTAATATCGATGAAACCAGGAGAAATTTACCTGAAGGAGAAACTCAATTGAACGAGCTCAAGACCTGTTGTTCCAAGGTCCAGGTTGAAAAATCCACTGTGGTTATACATGCGTGGGAAGTGGAACAAATGCTCAAGTGGGAGGAGTGATCACTTATTGCCGGTCATAACCAGCATACCTCCCAGAAATGTAAGGGGATCGATTAAGATCGCCAGAAATCCCACAGTTGTGTAGCAGATTCAATCCTTACACATCATTTAGTTTATTTTCGTTGCACAACGGACATTTTAGCTGTTTGAAGTTTTAGTTTTCAGTTTGATACCATTAACGTCTTAGGAAATTTTTGCTGATCAAACTGTGGAACGCCATGGTCTGAGAAAAACTCCGAGCTCCAGACTGGACTCGAAGCCGCAACCTTCTGAATCCTTGCCAGACGCTCTAACCATTGAACCACCAGAACTCAGGTGGCAGAGCAAGGTCACTTTCGGTATTTAAACCTTGGACGATCAAGTCAGCAATGGCTTGCTGGACTACATGTCTTTAGATGTCGAAAACTGTCAGTTAGATATTAACTTTAATTTTTAATTTGCAGTTTAATACTATTAAAGTCAGTCATTGCCGACTGCCTTGACATCAACGAGATGAAAACTTATTTGTTAATAGACATGCTGTATACTACATATTATATTTGATTATATATGTCGCATGGCAAACGTGCAAAGAATTAAAAATTCAGATTTATTGAAGTTAGCAGAAAATTTAGTCATTAACTTTCGTCACAAGTTGTAGAAATCTTCAATAATGAAATCATTTATCTGCAGATATCTGTGTGATGATATTTTAACAGACATGCATTTTGTAAAGTTATCAAGTAATATTGATTCTAGGTAAAACAATTATTATATCTTTTGTTGTACGTAGAATCCATATTTCTTGATAAGTTTAAATTTCCTCCTTACTTAAGAAATACTTTACCGAATTTCCACAGTATTAAGGATGGGAATTTCTGTTAACTTGATGAGATAGAATTTTCGAAGTTATTTTCAATTTATCTTGCGGTGGATAAAGAGAAGATCCTTATTGTCAGGTTAAAGTCCTATATTGTCAAGTTAAAGTCTCATCATCGCTTTTGTACCTTGCAAATTATGTATTTGTGAACTCGAACTACTCCTGAGATAAGTCCAATGGTAGCATAAAGAGCACGAAAATTTAGCAAAACTGAATTCAGCCACCTTACTTTAAATTTATTGATACCGTAAACAGTTCGAGAAGTAAAATAAAATAAACTAGCCATCTTGGAATTACCTGTTGAAATTATTTTTTGTAAATCTTTTTTATTCCTAGATGCTGATGGAACAGAAAAATGCCTGCGATGCGATGATCGATGAAAAAAATAAACTTATAAATGACTTTCAGCAGGTTTGTCGCAAATACACCGCGTCTTATTTACCCGTAAATCTTATAACAAAGGTAGTGTGTTGGGAACTTTATAAAAGTTTGAACATTGTAGCCAGTCAAAAAATAAAGTATTTGGCTATGAAGGAAAATCCCTCCGTTACGGAGAGTCGAATTGCGAAAAGTTGTCTTTGTGAAATGCAACATGAATTTCAACCGAGCAATCAAAATCACGAAAAGTTATCCGAACCACTAATTAAGTAATGAGAACATCAAACTAAATAGCCATTGAATCGAACGTCCACCAGATTGAATTGGATCGTCAGGCAAATTTAGTCAAATGCTGCGAAGTTAATTTGAACTGTTTATTCCGACTTAGCACAGTTGAACTGGGTGTAATGCAGTTGAATCGCAGCTTACTGTTTGAGTCGACATGTTTTAGATGAAACTTTACCAGGAAAAACTCCTACCACTTGAACTGGATCTCACCTTATTGAATCGGGGAAACTCGTACAAAAACACGTCAGAGAAAACTCCTGCGAAACAAGTTGGCGGCAGCTCTTGCTGTAGACCACTAGAAAATGGGTCTTCTTTACCAACAATACCCGCTTTAACCAGACAGTATAGATCTTGAGAGAAACCTCATGTCAGTAACGGAGTCAGGCAAAAATAATTGGGCTTCTGTGTGTACTTTGTATATCTCAAACATGGCAAAAATATTCGAAACAAAAACTTTTTATACGAAAATAACGTAATTGTGAATAACCAGTCAAGCTTTCGCTCATAGCATTCAGCTTAAACCACGTTACTTTAATCTACAAATAATTAGTTGAGATTCATGGAACAAGATCTGATAAACGGGATAACATTGTTAGATCTAAAAAAGGTATTTGGCACGTTAGACGACGACATTCCACTTTTGAAGCTTCATTTTAGAGAGTCCGAAGTACTGCTCTACGATGGTTTCGATCATACTTATATCAGACAAAGCAAATTAAAGAACTGTGAGTAAGTTTTAAAACAGTTCATTATGGTGTTCCCGAAGGACCGTGGTCCATTTTCGTTTCTTGTTCACGTCAACGACCTACCGAATTGTCTTCAAACAACCCAAGCTTTCTTATTTGCAGATGACACAAACATGTCTGTAAAGGACATACATCTGCAGATATTGAGTGCAAACTAAACATGGACTCACATAATGGCGAGAAAACTAAATATACGATCATTGGATCAAGACAATGTTTAGATGGTTTGGGTCAAAGTCCAGAAATTGAAATTAATAACTACATGATTAATCAGGTAAATGACAAAATGGCTTGGGTATAATAATCGATGATCAATTGAAATGGAACGAACACAACAATGAGCAATGTAAAAGAATTTCAAAAAGTTTTTCGTTACCAAGGAAAGCCAAGGATTTTGTTTCACAAGACGTACTAAAAAAGTATCGTATGACTCTGTAGCACTACCTCATTTCAATCACAGCTCAACAGTTTGGCACGTCAACAAAAAAAATGCATATTAATAAGGTACAATAATTGCAAAAGCGGGCTGCTAAAGTAATAACAAGCTCTGGTTACAGTATAAAATCAGCCCAGATATTTCAGAATTTACACTGGAAACCAATAGAGGAAAACTTAGAAAAGCGAAATGGCCTGATGACATTTAAAGCATTAAAAGGCTTGACTCGGAGTTACATATAGCAGTTATTCGATCCCCGTAATAACAGGAATTTTTAATAATTAGGGGTTATTGCGAAGTAACAATTTAAAGCTCTATAAACCGAGAACAAGTTTCTTAAAAAATAGTTTCTCTTACCGATGAGCTGTGTCCTGATATAGAATGTTTATTTAAACTTATTTTAAAACGGTAGCCCTTCAGCGCACGTAGGCTTCTACTTTTCAACTAGACGTTCCACTGAACCTAAGACTATGTATAATGTATATAATAATCTAAAGTTATTAAAACTTCAAAACAAACTAGGACTCCAAATATATAATCTAATTTACAATTTCAACGATCTTCAACATAACGTTATATTTTACAAAAGAATTGTCAAGAATTTGTTTATTGGAACTTTTTCTTCTTTTATCAAATTTGGAAGAATGTTCCACAGCCTCGCAGCTGAGTAGCTTATACTTTTCTTTACGAAATTTCTTTGACGTTTTGGAAGTGTAAAATCGTGGTTATTGCTGCGTAGTTTGTCACTAGTATTGTTGCTGGCAATTTATTATTTCTAAATTTGTACATAAATAGTGTTTGATTATATCTCCCTAGCTCGTTCGTCCAATGGTTGCCAACCAAACTCTCGATATTTCACTGATCTTTTATCATATGTTTTTCCTATAATGATTCTTGCTGCCCTGTATTCCATTTTTTATGCTCTTCCCAATGATAACTACTACAGTTTTCCCGAACGAGACTACAGTAATCAAATTGTGGTGAAATTTTGGCGATATAAATATTCATCATCACCCATTTTGGAACTGGTTTTTTTATACGCCGAAGTATTCTGATAGCTTTGGAAAGCTTACTGATGATTTCATTCATCTGATTCTTCCAAAGCAGGTGATCATCAACTAGGACACCCTTACTCGTTTGATATTCGTAGATACATTTGAGTTGAGGATGTTATTGTGAAGCCTACTTGCTCGGGTGTAAGTAAGTTATTGGCTTCCGGGTACTCAAAAGTTTGTTTCAAAATCAATTCTTCAAATGTCTTTGCCAGACCAGTATGGTGGCCCAGAACTGCCATTATAAATTCTTGTGTTCTTTGTTTTTTATTAAAAAACAATGAATTTATAAATAAAAAAAACACAAATTTAAAAACAAAATAAAAT
>JBAHVQ010000180.1:0-12540 GCA_036872915.1 Nanipora kamurai
TAATATTTACAAACCAGAGTAGCGTTTGGTATGTCGGAAATTTCACCTGGTTGCCGTGAACTTGTATCTTACTGGCTCTGTATTCCTTACAAATGTCTATAAATGTGTTGATAAATGTTTTTTGCGTTGCTTAATGGTTTCTACTTTCTTTCATGGCAAATGGGAAATATTTTTATTAAAAATATCATTACAGTATGTCATACATGTACCTATACATGTAGTTCTGGAAGACACTAAAAAAGAAATGCCTGATATTACAGTTTGTTTACTAAACATGATGGGACAGTCTGACACGTTCTACAGATGCTCAGTGCTCAACACGTGATGTGGTACAATGTGTAGATTTTGTATTCAAATTTTAGCAAACAAACTGTAAATTAGTTTATAGTTCATCCTCGACTGAACTTGTAAAGTTACAATCCACACATTTGTCTTTGCCATGTCAAATCTCCTTCATTGTTAAACCATAAAGTAAACTCTTCCCTCATCTTTTTAGCTTTATTTGCGCAATTTCTTGAAACAGTATATTGTATATCAACAAAAGACTCTGGTGGGAAATCCCCTCTCCGTGTTCCTGGGATGATATCCGCAGTCTCACAATTCTCTCTGCCAACCAGTGTAGGTGGACAATACTAGATACTTCTACTACAGACATCACCTTGTAGCCAGTTATGGAAAGTGACTACAGCTCGTGTAATCCTCTCCACTTTCAATGGTTACAATAAATAATGAATAGTAACGCCATCTATTGCCTAAAATGCCCAGGATATTTTCTGCTATCCTCCTACCTCTGGAAATTTGGTAGTCAGAAATTCTCTGCTCTACAGTGAGATTCTTGCTTAAGACTTCAACATATACTTAGATAAAGCAAATGCGTCATCCCCTGCAAGAACAAATGGAACTGGAACAGAGTGGCCAGGGAGTGGTTGTGGTGGAGGCAGATTTAAGGGGTTACTTTGATTATCCAAAGCTTTCTTTAGGGAGTATCTATTCCAAGCATGGCCATCTGAATTTTTGCCATTTTTTCCAATGTCTACATAAAGGGATTCATATTCTGGACCTGCAACAATGACGGCAGTGATGCTTTCAATATTCTTGCAATCATGAAAATGTGAGACCGTATGAGTAGACTTTTGTATCAAAATTCGTTTACCACCATAGCCCCAATTTTATTGGGTATATTCTACCTTGATAAAAATATCGCTGCAATTTCATTCCACTTTTCAATATTTCTTGGGGTTTGAAGGTAATATTTGCTACGTACATCAAAAATTGCGATGCAGACATTTATGGTGGTCGAAGACTGTCAACAATTAATAAACATAATCACAACAAAATCTTTTTTTTCTTTATCAATAGTTTTCTTTTAAAAAATATTTAAAAAAATATTTAAAAAAATTCTCAGTACTAATTTCAATAAAGAATTTTTTTTCTCATGGTCAAGCGTTGCCACTACCATCATGCTTTGCAGGATTGAAATATCCTCAATTGCGGGTATGCGAGCCACGCTATTAAGGCATGCGGGTTTCTTTCGAATAATCATGGCGGATGCCGCATGGAAAAGGTTAAATGTCAAAGTGAATGCTAAACGAACTAAGAAGGCAACAACTACAACACTATGTTGTTGGAGACTTAAAAAGCTTACGGTGCAATGTTTATCGGCAGAAGTAGTTAGAAAGGCCCAGAAGTAAACAAGGATCGGGCCTCGAGAATTTATTCCTCTCGATGAAGACGACGACAACAGCGATGACTTAACCATGGAGGACATAAAGAAAGCATGCGCGAAACACATTTTCTCCAGCAAATCGGCAAAAACGTTGCCTGTGATGTTCTTGCTCGAGAGCAAGAACCGTCCTGTAAAAGTGTTGATTAAGTTCCTGATTTTAAAGTCATTTATGTCCGGTTTATTCCAACAGCCAGTGGAAGCAATGCGAGCAACAACGTCAACATGATGCACCGGGACGACCACAAAGCTCACGCAGACAGCTCCCTTATCGAAGAAGAAGAATATATTTCCACTAATAGTCAACTCGAGCCCAACGAAACTTACGCAAGAAGCTTCAGAAGGTGCCGCTCCATCAATTCGTTGTCCGCGTGGTTTGTCGGCCTCAGATATGATTAAGCTAGGTAAACTAAACAACCGAACTGAGAACACCACTGTTGCAAACATTCAGATTCGACATGGAGATGCCCTCGTGGTCCAAACTTCCCATCACGGTTGAGGTCTTCGAAGTAAAGAGCCCATTGGCTCTGGTGGTTTTCGGGAAGCTTTCAAAGCAACATCGAACCATCCAAAGTTTAATGGCTCTTCATGGGTTATTAAACGGTACCTCCCTGAAGCTATCAAGTGCAGTGCTGACACTGGACAAATTCTGAGCCCTAGACGGGAATCGATCCCGCAACCTTCTGATGACCGGCGAGACACTCTAACCATTGAGCTACCAAGATGGTGAGCTATGGCGTAGGTTCGTCATATGTACTGCCTAAGGGGGAGACACGATATGATAATGATTGAAACAGAACACAAATTTGGTTCATGTGGGAGCTTGGTAAATATCAGACGACGATTTCTGAGCCCTAGACGGGAATCGAACCCGCAACCTTCTGATGACCGGTGAGACGCTCTAACCATTGAGCTACCAAGACTCAGGTTGTGAGTTAGGGTGCAGGTTCCCGTTTAGGGCTCAGAAATCGTTTTTCTAAGATAACGAGCTTGACGAACGTTTACTTGTCGTCTTTATTCATTCTATAGCGCATTATAATTGGGGCAAATACACTGACCAATCACAGACGCTGATTTATACGATTAAAATTTCCATGTGTTTGAGTTTATTCATTCAGTCAATGGAGTGATATCTGCTAAATTACAATGGTGCTAATTCAAAATCTAAATCCAAACAGCCTTAAGCATCAACATCGTCACAGAAAAATAAGGAGTACGACCAAACCAAGCGATCAAGACAGTTTGTAGACTCTTGGAGGAAAGAATTTCCATGGGCGATTGAAATTGAGCGAGATGCACATAAATATATTGCTTGTTCGATTTGTGGTGAATACTCAACAGTAAAGGAAAACCCAAGTGATGTTGATCTAAAGAATAATTCGTTCTTGTATGAATGTACTTCCTTCAGGAAAACTTCGCTGGAGTCACAAGCTAAAAGCGTGAACGAACGTTTAGTGGAGAGCCCTGTCGAAATAAAATTTTGAAGGCTTTTAATAAAAAAGAGAAATCATGCTTAATTACACTCTTCAGAAACGCTTTCGCAGTCTTAAAACATGGTAAACCATGGACAGACTATAAATTCCTATGTGAACTTGACATTGTGAAATGTTTAGACATTGGTAAAACTTGCTTGAACCAGAACAGCGGAATGCAGTTTGGCCGTGCAATTTGTGTCAATATCCTGGATGACATGTCTCGAGATTTCTTGGAAGCTAAATTTTTTAGCATTATTATGAAGCTACAGGTGTTTTGTATGTGAGATTCTCAAAATATGGCCAAATAAAAACGAAACTTCGTGGGATCTTCAAGGTCAGCAGGGCCAATGCTCGTCAAATTACTGATGGCTTACTCGAAAGTATAAGTAGTCGGTCAGGTTGGAAGTGTGATGGAAATGCCTTTGAGTCACATTCTGAAAATGCATCAGATCATTCGGAAGGGTCACTGGAGAGTGATAGTATTGATGAAGAAGCTGATTCCCTTGAAAATTCAGATGTAGAACTTGAAGTGGTCGGTGAAGAAGCTGTTTCAGCTGCCGGAATTAACCGAGGTAACCAACAAGGAACATCAAACGAGCATCAACCCTTATTAATAGGAATAGTTTCTGACGGAGCAAGTGTCCTCTCTGTAAAGAAGGGCACGTGCGCATTCTCACAAAAGAACTTAATTGTCACATGGTGTACATCTGGTGTATTTCTCATCGCTTGCAGCTGTCTTTAAAAGATGCATTTAAACAAGGATGCAAAGAATTTAATAATTTAAACGATTCTTGAAATCACTGTACCTCTTGCACACAAACTCAAATGTTGTACATTTTTCAACAGTTTTCAAATGTTGTTCATTTGGAACTTGGTGCATCAGCGGTACAAGGGCAAAACGTCCATCCTTTATGGAAGGCCAAACCTCAAAATTTGGACCACAACCAAACAAACCCAAATGCAATGCTACAGATTAGAATGGAAGAATCTCTGACTGGTATGAGAGCTCATGAACTTGATCTAAGAACACTAAATAAAAATGTTTTGTTGTATCCAGATTCTGGTTTTGGTATATTTTGTTTTGTCATTTTTTCATTCATCATGACATGAACACTTCATATTCAACTGCTAAATTGAACTTTTTAAGAAACATGAAAGAACGGTGTTATATTATATTAGACAATACTTATAGATGTAAATTTTCTACTTCATGCTTACTACATTCGTTTATTTCAATGTTTGTTATGTTGTAAATTGGGTGTACAGGTTTAGTTAATTAGCACGATAGGTGATGACGGACAGAACACTAAATATGTCATTAAGAGGGTCTGGGTAGATTGATAAGGACGAGTAGAGTTACTTTTTGTCTTATTTTGTGCACGTAGGGATTGTGTCAAGATTGTATTAAAAATAAAGCTATCAAGAAATTCGTAGTCCTCCGAGTGTTAATTTGTCGTGGACCGAGTCGAGCATTTCCCGACAGTTATTATGTTGGCCAAAGATAAGCTAGATCTGATGGCAAGCGAATTTTATTCACGGCAACCAATTTTCAAGTTGAAAACGGTTAAAAGTTGGGGTTTCCCTTCCCTCGGGTTTGAATGCGATGCATCTGATAACGTGGTGAAGATCTACTGCACAATTTGCCGCGAATTATACTCCACAAACTCCACGTCTGATGTCCGTGGCCATTTAGAAGACCAAGTTGACAAGCTTGTTAAAGGCACATCGGTGGTCAAGAAGAGCAATATTTCAGATCACGTTAGTAAAAGCAGGTCACATCAAACTGCAGTGATACGCTTAAATGAAAAACGAAGACTTACTGAACCATCATCGTCAAGCGCTGAAGCTGCCGAACCAGCACAGGAAACGAATCAGCGAACAACAATTCTCTCACATTTACGCCGGCTGACCGCACAACAACATGAAAATCTTGTTAAGAAGTTCCAAATTGCCCACTTTGTGGCTGCGAATGGAAAATCCTTTGTACTGTAAGATTTTTGTAAATTTGAGGGAGAGGTCCATCAAGTCAACCTCGAAAAGTCATATCCGGACAGAAGGTCTGGAGCAGAGATGGTCAAATACCTTGCGCTTAGTGCCAGACAACAAAAAATAAGAGAGCCTTTATACACCGATGAACTTCACATTTACAGTGTTTTGCCAGATGGGTCAAGTAGTGCGAAAATGGTGGACGAAAAAGAACTGTTCTTGATAAAAATATGTAAAGGTGGAGAGCCATACATCGATGTTATGAGTTTGGAGGATGCAACTATTGATGGGTTGAAAATCGCGCTTCAAAATTCAATCGACAAGATGGAATTTACCTTCGATCGTAAAGACAAAGAAATCGGTTATGCAGATGGTGCCGCAGCTAAAATTGTATACTTCCACCTTAGTTAAAGCTGATCTCGGCGACCATTACATTCTAATTCCGTACCCAGGACATAAACCAGAACTTGTTATCAAAGATGGTTTCGCCAGTTCAGACTTAAACACAGCAAGCCAAAAGGACGTAAGTGATAGATAGTACCTGTTTAAGACAGCAAATTTAAAGTGGCGTCTCATGAAAAGACAGTCATCGTTCATGGGACTCAAACTTCAACGGTACAAACGGGTATCCGAAACAAGATGGGTAGAACACCAAGCTTCTTCTATTAAGTCTTACATGCACAACTTATCCATACCCTTGGCTTTCTTAACCATCAAATCAGTTCACCGTACAACACAACCATGGAAGCTGCATGTTCTTCCAAAGTTGAAAGGATTGAAAACCAATATCTCTCAGGTCATCACATTATTTTCGTGCCGTTAACTACGACATCCTGGCAATTCTGCAACCAATGAGCAAGGTGTTACAAGAACTGAGTCTACTTTCTCCTGAATTGATCACCTTATGCGGCATAACCTTGAGTAATATCAAGAAATTGAGAAAGTTACTCAACGAGAGTGGTGAGGCCGCGTTTGGGCACACAGATCTTTTCCCGCATACAAATTTAAACAAAGTTTAACTGAAGAGTCTAATGCGCAAGACGTCGTCCCTTCCGAGCACAGATTATGAGCACACAGTGACAGACACCGATATTTCTGTAAATTATGACGGTTATGTTGTTAAAAGTTCACCACAACGTACACTCACCCGAGCTAAAGAGGAGGTTGTGAAGATTCTCGATGATTTAGAAACCGCGATGGTCAAACGATTTTCTGAGATGCTGGAAGATCCTGTTTTCAAGGAAGTGAGTACATTCCCTGATACAACATCCTACAAGTTGGAAGAGGTAGATACCATATTCGAGTCAGTGGAAGTAATTTGCGAGAAATTAGAAGATGTTCTCAAGGCAAATGGTTGCGTGATCGAGAAACTAAAGAATGAATTGACTGTTTTGCACACTCACGTTGTCCGTTTCCTGAGCAATTGCAGTTCTTCTAAAAGCTGGCCTCAGCCTTTTCTAAACGAAGACTCTCTTGCAATTGGAAACATACTTCAATTTGCTGATAGGAATTGTTTTTCCCATGTCAAATGCAGTGTATTCCTTCTTATGGCGAGTTTTCAGTAAAGAGCGCACATCTTTGAGCAACAATTCCCTCTTACGTTTACGTAATGACACTGACCTTGACACTGAGCGTTATAAGAAAGCTGTTGATCTCTTTTTAACAGTCTTCCCTGATGGCACAGTGCGGAAGACAGCAAGGCGACCACATGGTCACAGGTATCCTGCTAAGAGAAAGCTGAAGAAGTCCACTGAAAGCGCCTCTGCTACAAGAATTCTCTCAGTTGTTCCACGATTCATCCGAAAGTGATTTAGAACCAGAGAGTGTCGACGACATAGAGTTGGACGACATTAGCTCAGATGATATGAGCAAACTCAATCTACAGAGCGTAGAGTGTAGGTGTTTTGCAAGCTTGGATACAAACAACAAAAGGCTCGTTCTTCAAGCTTTGTGAAAACTCAGAAAAGTTTTTTGAGTTTTCACAAAGCTTGAAGAAAGAGCCTTTCGTTATTAGCTCAGATGACGAGGGCCAGACCGATGGTTCTTTATTTTTTACTGGACAGCAACATCACAACTGATTCAGGTCTGTAACTGACCAATATGTGGTTTTCACCCCCGAACATTCTGAGTTAGCTATAGTTATAAGATTTTGTAATTGTTTCGTTGAAGAACGAAACAAAGCTTGAAGAACGAACCTTTCGTTATTAGCTCAGATGACGAGGGCCAGACCGATGGTTCTTCATCAGAAGAAGAGTTTTACTGGACAGCAACATCACAACTGATTCAAGCCAGTAACTGACCAATATGTGGTTTTCATCCCCGAAAATTCAGGGTTAGTTATAGTTATAAGATTTTGTAATTGTTTTGTTTTAGTCGTTTTGTTGGCAGGGATAATGTAAAGTTCTTAAAATGTCTTCTCGAGTTTTGAGGTTAGGAAGCACTGTAATCTCTCACTCGAAAATAGAAATAAAACAAAGCCACAAGTGAATTGTTGCATTTTTAAAAAGAAATCGAAACTTCTGACGCGTGCAGGTTATCATTGTGTGCAGGTTATCAATGTACTGTCAAGCGTGTCAAAAGTTTCATGTTTCACAGAAAATGGAAAAGTGCAGGCGGCTGACAAGTCTGTGAATGCGATTTTATTCACAGCTGAATCGTATCTGGAAGCTTGTATAAAGAACAAGACACACCTTCACATTTTTGCCGTCGTATAACTGGTAAATTCTGCCGTGATCACGTTTGGCGACGGCACTAAGCTGCCGTCGCCCTTTTGTCCTAATTCCCAGCACTGAATAAAGAAAGAAGGTAAATACAATTTACATTGAATTATAACCGAGTGATTTCACAAGAAATACAGCGCGCTTAAGTGTTGACAGACAGGCTAAAATTTTGTTTTAGATACATAAATACTTCTTTACAATCAACCAGCTTCAACACATCTATGTTCACCAGTCTTTCCCATTCTGCTCTAAATTGAGGTGTGAGAAAATCTTCAGGCACTTTTAAGACACCAGATTGAACAGTAGCTTCTTTTAATTGATAGTCTGTCATTGGTAAGCCTGTAAGTTTGAAACTCAAAAGCTTTTACATTTGACAAAAAGCAAGCAGAACAGTTATTCAGGGGCGGATCCAGGATATTTTTTACTTAGTCGTAATATCTCTAGGGGGTCAGGGGGCATGGTCCCCCGGAAAATTTTTGTATTTTGAGTCGCTGAAATGTCATTTCCTGCATTCTGAGAGCACCAGTTAGCAAAATTGGTGGGTCTCAAAATGCATGTTTTTAATAGTACAAGCTACCGTTTTATGGAGAAATATTTAAAATATACAGAAACTGGTAATTTTGTACATTCATTTTATTATGGACTGCAGCACAATTTTTTGGGTAACATGCCCCTGGATTACGGCAGTAGTATACCGTTTAAGTTTGCAATTAGGTAAAGAGTAAGACATAATGTAAAGTACGTGCTAATTTGGTTAGAGATTTATGACTCTAACACAACTTACCTATTTAAAAAACCATAACCAGCCGACAATTTTAAAAAGTAAAGTATAAAACATAATCCGAAAATTAACAGTTGGTTTGATAATGGCTTTGCAATAAAGTCGAAATATTACCGCACCTGTCTTCGTCTTCTTTTAACTTGTATCTCAAGTTTCAAGATGTTAATTTTCGGATTATGTTTTATACTTTACCTATTTTAATTTGCATTAAAGGGCAAGAGCACACTTAAGTATAATGCCAGATTATTTTACTCTGGCGTAGATATGTCGGACGACTTTACTCGCCAAAGGTATGAGGCCTGAGCATTAAAGGGTTAAATAGGGTCACTATATGATGTGGATATCTCCCCCAAAAAGTGAAATTACTAGTAAGTATATTTGGAGTCACCACTTAGAAGTTAAAATGCAACACCACACAAGGCGGTAGCTCCCCAAGATTCAAGACAGTGTACTGTAACACTGTATGGTGTGACCATCAAAGGTGGGTATCTCCCTGAAAGTAAAATAGTGTAAAAGGTATTTGCAGTCACCTCATAATTAAATCCAGAAAGTGTATTATTATTATTTGGGGTCACCACAAAGTGGGCATCTCCTCAAAACTAAAATGTAGCTGTATGTGATGGAGTGACAAACTTTGGGGTATCCTTGCTGGTAACTAAAGAAGTATCAAGTAAATCAGGTGGCTTATACTCTGATGCAATGAAAGATGATGAGGAAGGTTTCATTAGAATGCTTTGGGTATCTTTCATTTTACTACCATTAGAGGGTAAGAATGTCAGTTTTGATAGGATGCTTCCACATTTCGTTTTATTTTTCAAAGGAAGAAGTAGTGACTTCATTTTTATTGCTACAACACCAGAGATTAATGGTACATAGCAATTATGTTTAAATGTGACCAATGAAGGAAGCAGTCATAAATAACAAAATAGTACTCTTAGATCTTGAGACAATAGTTTCATTGAATGACAAGGATCAATTCTTTGTTGAATAACAAGCTCCACTGGATAACAGAATCAAAATCAGGATAGTGTGAAAAGAGTTTCTATTAGTAACTGTAGACAAAGACAACAAGCAAAAAAACCAACATCATTTCTTGTCTAGCCTCTGCCTTAACTAATTCATCTAAGGATGAGTTAATATCAATAGCTTCAAATGACACAGACATTGTAGCAACCACACCTGACCATGAGTCAAAAGGGTTGCTCCTGTTAGGCTGGTAAAATTAAGCAGCTTTATTAACACAGTTGTTTTAAAAAACAGTACAGCAAAAAAGGGGACGCCATGACAATGACGAAAAACTGACAGTTTTTCTCGCGTAAGCTATTCACCACAATGTGTATGCGCCATACAAAGTCATTTTAAGCAAGACTCAACACTCCTATAGTTGCAAAACACAAAACTGAAACGAGAATACTTACAGTAATAATCAGCATGTAACAAAAGCTCTATTGATGTCATAAGTCTTGCATAATCAAGCAGGGTATTGTCACCAACAAGTTAGCAATGACACTGAACCGTACATGCAGTTTCCAGTAGCATCAAATCTAGAAAATTCAAAAGATACCATATAGTGTAAAGAAATTAAACCACACTGGCACTCAGCTTTTATTTAAATAAAGAATTCATACAACGCATGGGTGTTCACTTAAAAGAAGTGAGAGAATACTAGACCCAAAGATAACTTGTTATCACAAAAATTCTACAGACTGAGAGTACAGATGTTTTGAAATGGATAAGGTTTCTTACCTTAAAGTAATCTGGACTTCCTTGTTTTTTGACAGAATCAGGTATAAATATCTCCACATTGATGTGCCTGTTTATACTATTTCCAGCCTGCTGAAGATTGTCTGTGGTACATAATATAGGTAATGAAAGTTTTGAAAACCATTTCATTGTAAAGCTCTTGCAAAGTAAATTTATCATTGCTATTTAAACTGCGATGAACTCTCTCCCTCACGGACATACATTGCAGGATTTGCACATTGTCAAGCATCATTTAGTCGCAGCTGCCAACTGCACGAAAGGCAAACAAAAGGTGCAAATCCTGCAAAATAATGTTGTAGCCTCTACACTAATCATAGCACATTCTTCAAGCCCATATTGCTCCAGAAAGCTATAAATATGATTGGGTATCTCATCAGGCAAGATTGTATTGTTCTGGGCTGTTACATTCGGTGTGTTTTCCAATAGTTTTTCTAGAGATATCCAACTTCTTTTGAACAACTGGCACCATAATAAAAGCAAGAACCATCCTGCAAACAGATCATATTTGCTTACTTGATTAGGCAGTGGTATGGTACCATATTGTATGCTATGGCATGCTGTCATTCCATGTGTATTATGCAACAGCATAATGCTATGTAGCTTAGGGGCCAGGTATGTGCAACATTTTCCTTAAGGACCTAAATTCCCTCTATCACTTAAGATGTTATCCCTCTCATCTTCTTATAACTACTCCAATGACTACACTGATCACACAACTACATATACGCATGGGTGATAATGACTCAATGCATTCAAAACCATTGCTCCACTAACTCTGTAAAAACTTGATAATTTGACAAGTTGGATTAATTGACATTTGTTGTTGGCCCACAGGGGACGCCTGGTTGCATTTTCTTTTGGCATGTGGCACTGAGACAGTGAGTGGGTGTGGGTTCATATTTGATACAGTCAGATCAAATAAAGTCTTTACACTACATTACACAGAAGAAAATATTTTAGTACACAGTTTATAGGGATCTTTAAGCCTAACCAAACCATAATAACAATGTATAGAGCTAATTCCAGCTGCATTAAAGTACCCATACTTATCAGGTTCATACATGGTATTAATTAAATACCAACTTATTTTGATCAATTTACATTAATTTGTCCAGCTATGAACAGGTTAAACTTTCAGCATATTGACAAATGCCCCCATTGAATGGAAATTTACAGATTTTCAGTGTCTGATCTAGAATTTCCATCTAGGGGTACAAAATGTCCCAGTCTGCAATTTTTAGATGGATATTTCAGGAGAAATAAGGATAAATTTAAGGATAAATCACAAAGTCTGTGTAGTCTTCAAAACTTGAAGTGCACCAAGATGACCCAAGAGATGAATTTGAACGGGACATTTTCACTAAAACTGTGCTAATTCCGCAATGGCGCGCTCTAGATCAGACACTGGATTTTGTATCTTACTTGAATACTTGATTTGATGTAGAACTAGAAGGACCATACAAAATGGACAATTTGCATTATAGCAATGCATCATGGGAAAAGTGGTAGACATGCACTTGCAGGCGAAATGGCCGCCGATGAGCGAGCGTTTTGTATGTGGGAGAAATTGCTTATTTTTCGCGCTTTTTGTCTGAGTATGACATTTGAAATAAAAGAAATGTATTGGTTAGGCTATAATGTGTACTTTGGGCAAAATATTGCGAAATCGAAACAAAAATGAGCAAGAAAATTAATATCGAATTGTCGAGTTGATGCAGAACGAAGTTAAATATATGTGCGGAGAGGAAGGTTCAGTGTTTTCATCATTTTTTTCTACATATATTCGTGTGTAGTTTCTCGATTTAGATCTCATAATTTCTCAAAGATCGAGCGTTTCGTAATGGTTTATTTGCTTCTTGAAATCGACAAACTGAGGTCACGGTGTTTGTTGCTCTTTCGATCAAGCATGGCCCCCAATGCAATTCGGCCCCGGCTCTGTTGCATTGTAAAAACTACAAGATAACAAGAAAAAAGCGTTTGAGCAGTTCTAGCTGTTGTATATTTCTGCTTCCGACCGTTGTTGTGCTAAGCTCGTTTCCTGTCAAAATAAACAAGTAGGTTTAGCTTGTTGTTAAATTGTATTAAATTTAT